>PVKH010023379.1:0-13874 GCA_004027955.1 Chaetophractus vellerosus
CGGCTTTTTTTTGCCCTGCCCATGGCGGCTCTGCCCTGCCCACGGTGGCTTGCCCCTCTCAAGGCAGTCTGCCCGCTTTGGAGAGGTCCCCGGGAACTGAACCCGGGGCCTCCCATGTGGTGAACCGGCGCCCTATCCACTGGGCTACAGCTGGCCCCCTGCTCTAATCTTTATTATTTCTTTCCTTCTGCTTTTGGGATTGGTTTGCTGTTCTTTTTCTAGTTTCTCTAGTTGTTCAGTTAAATCTTTGAGTTCAGCTCTTTCTTCTTTTTTAATATGTATAGGCTTTTAGGGCTATAAATTTCCCTCTCAAGTCTGCCTTTGCTGTATCCCATAGTTTTGATAAGTTGTGTTCTCGTTTTCATTTGTCTCAACATATTTACTGATTTCACTTGCAATTTCTTCTTTGACCCACTGATTATTTAGGAGTGTGTTGTTTAGCCTTCACAGATTTGCAAATTTACTTCTTTACTGTCTATTATTGATTGTCTGTTTCATTCCATTATGATCTGAGAAGGTTCTTTGTATAATTTCAGTATTTTTGTATTTATTGAGAGCTGCATTGTGCTCTAACATGTGGTCTATCTGGAGAAAGATCCATGGGCACTTGAGAAGAATGTATAACCTCCTGAGTTTGGATGCAGTGTTCTGTATATGGGTGTTAGGTCTAACTCGTTTATCATATTGTTCAAGTTCTCTGTTTGTTCATCTTCTGTCTAGTTGTTCTATCTAATGATGTGAGTAGGGTGTTGAAGTCTCCAACGATTATTGTAGAGATGTCTGTTTCTCCCTTTAGTTTTGCCAGAGTTTGTCTCATGTATTTTGGGGCACCCTGGTTAGGTATATAGATATTTATGACTGTTATGTCTTCCTGGGGGATGTCCCTTTTATTAATATATAATGGCCTTCTGTATCTCTTACAACTTTTTTGCATTTAACGTCTGTTTTGACTGATATTAGTATAGCTACTCCTGCTCTTTCTGAGTTACTATATGCATGGAGTATCTTTTTCCAGCCTTTCACTTTCAGCTGGTTTGTATCCCTGGATCTAAGTTGAGTTTCTTGTAAGCAGCATATGGATGGCTTGTGTTTTTTTATGCATTCTTTTGATGGAAGAGTTTAATTCAATGATATTACTGTAAATGCATTATTTGTTTCCACCATTTTATTCTTTGGTTTTCATATGTAATATCATATTTTTGTCTTTTTTTTTTTTTTTGGTTATCCTTTCTGCTATTCTTTCTTCTATACTCTCCTCCATGCTTCTCTCTCCTGTCTTTTTCTTTCATGTTCTGAGGCTTCCTTTAATATTTTCTGCAAAGTGGATTTTTTTTTATGAACTCTCTTAGTTTCTGTTTATTTGTCAATATTTTCTACTAACCTTCATATTTGAAGGATAGTTTTGCTGAATAAAGAATTCTCAGCTGGCAGTTTCTCCTTTCAGTATCCTAATTATATCATACCACTGTCTTCTCGCCTCCATGGTTTCTAATGAGAAATCCGCACTAAGTCTTACTAGACGTTCCTTGTATGTGATGGTTTGCTTCTCCCTTGCTGCTCTCAGAATTTTCTTTTTATCTTTGACATTTGACATTTTGAGTAGTATGTGTCTTAAAGTAGGTGTAATCGGATTTATTCCGATTGGGATACAGTACGCTTCTTGGACATGTAAGTTCATTTCTTTCACGAGAGTTGGGAAATTTTCTGCTATTATTTCCTCAGACACACTTTCTGCTCCTTTTCCCTTCTCTTCTCCTTCTGGAACTCCCATAACATGTATGTTGTTGTGTTTCATGATGTCATTTAACTCCTGAACCCCTGCTCAATTTTTCCATTCTTTTCTCTGTGTGTTCTTTTCTCCTCAATTTTAGCTTTTATGTCTTCGGAATCACTTATTCTTTCTTCTGTCATTTCGAGTTTGCTGTTGTGTGCCTCTGATGTATTTTTGATCTAACCTGTTGTGTCTTTTATTCCCATGAGCTCTGTTACTTTTCATTCAAGATTTCAAATTCTTCTTTGCACTCACTCAATGTCTTATTGATGTTGTTTTTCTCTTTAGGCATATTGTCTTTCAACTCATTAATTTGATTTTGGATATTTGTGCGCATCTCCCTAATTAGTTCTCTCAAATCCTATGTCTCTTGGAGCTTTGATATATTCCTCTTTTTGGCCATATCTTCGATTTTCTTAGTATGGCTCATAATTTTTTGCTGATGTCTAGGCATCTGATTAGGATGTAGTTTACTCAGATGCTCAATTTCCTTCTCTTTCGTAGGGATTTAGTAGTGGGAGCTGTGTATTACTGCTGCTTTTTGATTCTTGGCTCTACCTGGATCATTAGGATTGTCCCTGCTAGTTGCTCAAAACTGGGCTTTAAACCCAGTAATTGGTTGCAGACCCACTTCCTCGGGCCTTGGGGAGGGAGGCTATAAAGCATGAGAAAAGCCTCTCAATTTATTTTCAGTTTTCTCACGTGTGCTTCCTTGGTCTGCCAGCAGATATCGGTCTTTGGCAGCCCTCTCAGGTCAATGCCTGGTCAGTGTGTGTGAATGTGATAGAGCTTCCTACCTGGAGGCTAAGAGCCTTGTGATTCAAACTTTCTCAGAGACAGTTCTCCAGCCTTCTCTGGAAGCCCCCTCCCTTTTCCTGGGTAGAAAATATTTCCACGGCCCTCTGCATCTTCAACAATCAGTCCTGGTTAGTAGAGAAGGAGATTGGAAGGGTCATATATCTTTAGCCCCTTGGTGGCTCCCAAGGCAAACAATGGCATGGCCCCACCCTGCCTGGAAGTGCTTGTGGGACACAACTGACCAAATTTGTGGGTCAAAAGGTGAGTCAGCCTTAGGCTTTGTCCCTGTCTCCCTTTTCCTGGAGACATAGGTCAGTCAGTCCTGGCTGGAAGAGAGGGAGATTGAGAGGGTCAGATTTCTCCAGTGTTAATAAAATTGACTCTCAGGGCAAACACTCCGCCATCCCACCCAGCCTGGAAGGGCTGGTGGGATACTTCAAACCAAATTTGTGAGTCAATCTGAGTCAGCCTAAGGCTGTGTCCTTTTCTCTCCTCTTTCCTGGGGTGGTGGATCCCTGGAGCCCCCTTTGTCTGTAGCCCCTGGCCCAGGGGCCTGAATATTCTAAAGTGTCTTTAGTGTGTGGGAGGGTGCCAGCAGGAGCAGCTGCTGGTTTCAGCTCACAGTTCTGTCTTTGTGATTCCTCTTAGTCCCTCTCTACTCTGGGCAGTGTACAGCCTTTGCCTGCTGTCCTAAACCTTAGAAGATCTTTTTCCAGGCTGTTTCAGCCTGTCCTCTAGCTATTTTTCTGGAGAAGAGAGTCCAGTGTCTTTCTAGTCCACCATCTTCCTAGGAGTCCTCCAACTAGTGTTATGACCAAGCCTTCCTTGAATGCCAGGAGCTAACTAATAATAATTGAAAACAGAAAACACCTTTCCTAGTCTTTGTAGATTGACCTGTGGAAGGACTCTCTTCAGGGCTATCCATGCAATGAGTTTGGAGAATAACTCAACATAGGGGCCTCATTGATCCTTTCTTGTGCATGCATCTTTCCCTGGGCATGCTTCTGTGGCCCTAGAAATTCCCTGGTTTACACATTTCTGAATGTCCCTTCTTCCTTTTCCTCACTGTCCTGGGCATTGCACTGTATGTCCTACAGCCAGCAATCCCTTACCCCCAGAAGCCGCTAGGCTGCTGTTGCCCAGCATTCTGTAGAAGAGCTTCGTGAGCTGCCTTCTATACACGGAGCAAGTTCTGGGACGGCAAGTCCCTCAGGCCACCACCACGCAAATTGGGCCAGACATACATGCTCCCAGTATATGTAGGAGGGTTACTCTGTTACCTCCTTACTGGGACCAGGGATCCACAATGGGAGAATAGACTAGCTCCACACTGAGCTGGTGAGGGGTGAGGGAAAGACCAACCAGGGTACCATGAAATCCTACCACTTTTAGGTAGCTTTTTTTCTTGATTTGGCCCTGTTACTGCAGTAGAGTTTTCTGGAGCTTTGCAAAAGATGTTTTTGCTACTCTTTGCTGGGATGGTCAGAGCTTCTGTGGGAAAACAGAGCTCTGAGTGTCTCACTTCACCATCTTGATCAGGGCAGGGCTCAGGTTTGCACAGCCACCTTTTTGAAGTCTGTGGCATGGGGTTATACTTTTCTCTTTGATTAATTAAAACTGCTGAGTTTTGCTTTGTTTTTGGTGAGGGAAAGGTTGAGAGAATTATGATCAACTACTAGTTTTTTCTTGGTTTTTATATATTTATTTTTGGAGTTAGAGAGCACGTCTTGTGTTTTGGATTTACTCACCCAAATCTCTTTTCTTTTTGTTAGAGCAATTGTAGATGCCCTAGGTAGGATTTACCCTTTAAAATAATAAACTTTTCTTCTGCTGCATGGCTGCCGCTTATATACCTAAGATTATTACTATATTGATAACTCATTTTGCTAGGTTTGCCCCAGCCACTCTTTTTATATCCAGGGTTCTTAACCTTTTTTGTTTCACGGACCCCTTTGCCAGTCAGATGAAATGGACCCCTTCTCAGAATGTAGCAGCAGATAGTTTTATGACACGCAACTAACATCGGGTCTAACAACTACTGTAATTTTGAAGTATGGATGAGCGTAAGTGATTTTTCGAGATATGCAACAACTGTAATGTCATATGAAATGAATACTACTGTAATTTATTGCATACATTCATAAGTGAAGGAAATGCTAGATTTCAGTTAGAGGCCAGAGAAAATAAAGATAATAAATTGATTTTTTTCAATTCAAGCTCATGGACCCCCTGAAACCTTTCCATAGATCCCTTGTTTTATATATTCCCTGCCTTTTGTTCTTTTTCAACCTTTCTTTGTCTACTTCTGTGGACCAGTCTTGGTTTTTATAATTGCTTGGTCAATTCCTAAAGTTTCCTTATATTAGGACATTTTCATTCTGTGAATCAAACACAGTAATTCTTTGAAAAAACTCTGTCCAACCTGATTTGAATTTTGAATGATTATCAGATAGTGGTTCTCCCAAACCCTTGAAAAATGCCAGTAATATGAGGATTTCTATTTCTTGATACCACTTAATGTGGTATTTTACTAAATATATGAAACAGAACTGATTTTTCCTCATTGATTTTTCTTTCCTCTGCTGTACCTTTAAAATTAGTCTCCCCTGCCAGGAAACCTCTAAGAATATATAGGATAATGATATCAGCAATTTTTTTGACAATTGCTTTATGAACATGCTTTCCCATTTACTTTGTTATAGCTATTAGAAAATGTGAAAAAAAAATTTTTGTTTCATTCTGACATCTTACTATGTGAATAGAAAATCATTCTAAGATTGAATCTATGTATGTCACTGTTCTTGGCTCTATCCAAAGACTGAGAAGCAGTCTGGCAGACTAGGTTAGAGCTGCTGCTCATATTCAGGTAGACCTGGGTCAGATCTCAGCTCTTCCATCTGATAGCCTTTTGATCTTCCACAGGTCATTAAACCTCTCCAAGGCTCTGTTCCCTTATTGGTTAAAATTGGGAAAATAGTATAATTGTAAGTAATGAAGTTATTTGAAGATTAAGTGAGATCTTTTGTAAAGAGTTTAAAATATTATTTGGTACATAATAAGTAGACAAATATTAATATTAACAATAAAAATAAACAGTATCTTACGGTCTTGAATGAGAGTATGATAAATTATAAATAATTAGAATTAGAGAGACTTTGTTAAAGAGGTGAAGAACATGTTCCTTGACACATAGTAGACACTAAGTAATTATTGAAGAAATGTGCCTTGAAAGATAGATGAGGGAAGAGGAGAAAAAGGAAGTAACATTCTGGGCAGAGGGGGAAACAAAATAAAAAGCAGAGAGGTTCGCAGTATACCTATTAGGAAGTGATTCTGGTTTTTTTTTGTTTTGTTCTTTCCTTTTTTGGGTGTGATTTTGTTTTAACTGGCAAATAGGGTCCCGAAGAGGTGAGTGAAGAGTGATTGGGAAAATAGAATGAAGCCCGGTTATGAAGAACCTTGCACACTTTAAGGGTCAGTCTCAAGAGTTTGTGCTTTCTTTGGTGGGTGGGGGAAGTCATTGAAGGATTTTGAATGGCAAATGATAGGGTCATAACTGGACTTTAGGATGATGCACCCAGCATAGGTGTTTTCAAATGTTAACTCCTGGAGTTGCTTCAGAGGTTTGGTGAATTTGTATTTAAAACTACTTTGTGGGTGAGGTAATTCAGCAGCAGCTTCTTAGCCCTTGATTTGGGGTGGGGAGGAGGGGGAGCTGCTCTGGTTGAGGTGGGGGATAAGTATTACACTCCTACCACCTTCTCCCAGTGGTCTGACGTCAGAGCACTGAAATTTCATTTGATAAGAATTTCATTTTGGAAGAACGTTTAAGAACTCAACAAACCAGTAGTAATATATTGGCTAGCTTTGGAAAGGAGATTGACTGGAGAAAGTTGTCTAATAAGAGGATTTTTGCAATAATCTTGGCATGAAGTGAAAATGGAGAGGATCTTTTGGGAGAGATATTGTAGAGGCAAGAATTCATAGGACTTGGTGATGTACAAATCCCAAAGGTGACTGACCTTCCACTATAACAGTACATTAACTATACAGTCACCTTTGAGTAAATGTTTGAAATTATTTTAATTTTGACAGGTACAAAATCAACATGCAAAAGAGGAGTCTCTTGCTGATGACCTCTTCAGGTAAAGTTTAATTTCAGCTTTCTTATTATCTTTGAGAGATACAGAAAAATTCAGTTCTATTCATAGAGATTAAATATTTGTTTTTTCTGTTGTTATAAATAGGCACTTAGTCCCTTCACCTAAAGGGTGCTTTTTATTTTTCTTTTTTAACATATGTATTGGTTTTAGTGCTTGAGGACCTCTTAATGGGGTTTACTGGATATAGCTTCAAGGTTTGGAATAGAGAGGATTCTATTTGTTGTATCATAGGTACTTGTATGCCTGTATGGGGTTATTCAGGCAAAAGAAATTTCCTGAGATGGGTGAAGGGCCTATATATTTGTGACATTTTCAGCAAGAGCAGAATCATGAATGAATGGGTTTTTATTTAAGGCAAGTAAAATCCCAGACCATTTGTTTAGTTTTCATTGGTACATGCCTAAAAACAAACGGCTGGATGAGAATTTCAAAGCAGGTATTTGGGGAAGTTTTAGAGGAGTGGGTGATTATAATTTAATTTTGATGTAACACATTTTTAGCAATTTTGTAGGCTCAACAAATAATTTCCTCTAAATGCTCCTAAAATATTACATTATAGGTCATACGAATAATATTTCCCCAAACTTACTTAAAGGTAGAACCAAGAAGTAGTATAATTTTTGAGTCTATTCAGACAATTTGATTTTCCAGTTTCATTATTGACAATATGAATCATTGGTAAAAATGTTGACAAACAATATTTCTTTTCCATAGATGGACACATGACAATATCTGGTTACAAGCTACATTTGTTTAATTTATATAGGAGGAAATTTTGTAAAAGCATAATTATATTTTAGGTTCATTATGTACTTTTGTGCACATGGTATACTTTATTTTTTTTCTTTTTGGTCTGTTCCCAAAACTGGAAAAAGTATAAACACATTTTGATTTTATAAATGTTTTTATTCATGATTTTGTTGCACACAAGATTTTTTTTCTTGTTGCTGATGGTTTTGTTTTTACTAAATATTTACCAAAGGGATAAATGGAAGTGAAAGATGTCAGTGCTTAATATCTGATCCTATGGACAAAATTGGCATTCACATCCTGTTTGCCAAAATGTGTGACTATATTTTGAAAGCCCTTTAACTTTAAAAATGTGAAAAAAATGTGATCATTTGTTTAGATTATCATTTAACCCTATTTCTTTATTTGCAGATATAACCCTAGTGTAAAAAGGAGAAGATAACTGAGGATTTTATAAAGAAGCACAGAAAAACATTTCCTAACAAGCATTTGCTTCATTCTTCCTGAAGTACATGCATATAGTGTACAGAAGGGATTTAAATTACAAATATTTTATGGCCTGACTTTGTTAAATAAAAAACTCCATTTCTTTTGTGTGTAACAATGAATGCTGTCTGTTATCTTTTCAGATTTTATCATTTTATCTCATTGTAAATTTTCTTCATTCTTGAAAGTGTTTTTTATTTATTGAATAGTTAATATATTTATATTCAAAATTCTGAAAGTATATAAGGATAAAGACTGAAAAGTCTCCTCTCCACTACTGTCTCCTAGCTACTTGGTTCCACTCCCCAGAAGAAATCCATAATTATTTCTTGTCTTTCCAGAGATTTTTTAATGCATATTCAAATTTCTATGCATATCATTTTACATAACATCCTAACAAATGATAGCATAACATACAGTGTTCTGTACCTTGCTCTTTTTCACTTAATAGATTTGAAGATCATAGGCATATCAGAAAATTTTTGTTTTTCTTTTCACTATGCTGTAGTCTTCCCAGAGCTGACCCCCAAATGAAATGGATTTCAGTGTTGAAGATGTCACCCACATATAATTCTAGCATGGGAAACGGAAGGTAATATACAAGATCATCAGGTTTGTGGGTGAGCTCACCAGAATAGTGAAGGCCTATACATCCTTGTTGATAGTCTCACTGAACTGTGTGTGTCTCTGTTTTGAGCTTCTTAGAGACCCAATTTTCCTATCAATGAAATAGAAATGGTAAGATTGTCTCCTTTCTACCTGAAAAGGAGATGGTAAGAAAAAAAATGGATGTCTTTTTTCAAATGTTGTTAATACATTGGAATTACAGAGAAGTCTTTTTATCAGCTCTAAGGACTTAAGCATTATGCCCCAGAAAGTAGAATAAACCTTTTATACTGGCTGAAAGTGTCCAGGTGTCATATAGATTCTCACATCCTAACACGTTTACTTTTTTAGGGTTCTGAGAGAGAATGTAGCATGAAAAATCATAGCATAAATTAACATGTACTGCTGCTAGGTTTTTCTGGAAGATTCAGTGTTCCTCCAAACTCAGTCAAGGAAAGTCACCACATTTAAATATCTGGCTAAAAACAGTTCTACTTTTACCAGTCCTCAGAATTTATTTCCTTTCAAGGGATAGTTTTTAAATGTCATAGCTTTTCTTCTTTCTTAGTTTTATTCTCACCCATCATTATTCCTTCAAATTCTTTGTTCGAGAAACATTATTAAACATGTATTATATACAAAGCATTGCCCTCCTTAACACTGAAAGAATCCATAGACTATTGAGTTGTGGTCTCTGCTTTGTAGGAAATGACAGTCTGAATTTTTAAATTCAGTTTGATTTAGTGTAAAAGGTATTGTTAAATAGTTGAAGCTTCCCATAGCTTTGCATAGATGCTTCGGTGCTGCTCAGTCTTTAGAAGGCTGTTAGCTCTGACCTGAAAAACTTCAGTAACAGCCCTCTTTTGGTAGGGCATGTGCCTTTTTGCCCAGGTCTTGTTAGAGATGTTTTCAAAGCCTTTGGGGATGGGGAGAGGGAAGCAGATAATATGCTACCTCCTTTTCTCTTTTAATCAGATGCATGAGAACTATGTCCCCTATTTCTAGCCTAGGGTTTTAGGAACTGGATCAGCCTACCTTCCTGACTGGGGAGGAGGGAGCCTAGGGTTTTGACCACAATCAAAACTGTCCATACCTTAGCAGCACTTAAGGAGTAGCATGCCCTCTTCCCTTTCACTTCAGTATTCCTCCCAGACTTCTTTGTAATTCCACAACTGAAGCTTTGTCGGTATACATCTGGTTATTTGGATTTTAATCATGACCCTAATTCCTTCCTATAGGGTTGCAGCACTTTGAGACTTGAGTCAAGTCTCCCCTCTCATGTTTAACAAGATCACCTTTATAATGTGCTTCTAAATATTTTTGCCTTTTTTATCAGGTTATCAATTGTGAATTTATCAGCATAAAAATATTGAATCACCCTACTTCCCTTTATAAGGGGTTGATATGATTTGGGCAAAGGTATTTTACTGCTATAAACAAGAACTGAATGTCATTTCTGATCTGTCACTGTGAAGGCTAACCTTTCAAACTGGGGGAACAGCACTTATTAAAATGGAGTATCAGCTTTGTTAGCAGGTGGCACAAGGTCTTAAATGTCAGACCAAGAGGTCTGCATTTTATTCTACATAATGGAACTGTCAACAGTTTTTGAGTGGGGAATTCAATATCGGTGTGTTAATTCTGTGTAAGTTATATTAGGAAATGGAGACTGGAGATGTCCATATCTATGCAGAATGCTGAATCAAGCAGAAAACACTATAGTATTTGTAAGCAGGAAATTTAAGACAAGGAATTGTGTGCTTAAAATAGACTGGGAGCAAGTTCTAACCTGGACCTTTAAGAACAATTCTCAGAACAAGTTAGAACAGACTTACGTAGCTTCTACTCTGATGTCTCACTGGAGGTGTATATTTAAGAATAATTGTTTACCTATGATCCAGAGAGCAGGAAGCTGAAATCCAGAAGTGCAGCTGCCCAGTTGTCTGGAGAATGGGGAATGAAACAATACCACATGGTTTCCTTGTTAGCAAAAAGAGCAAAGGGAATCAGGAAGCTGGCCTCTACCTCATTTTCACCTTCCAAATTTCAGGAGAGTGCATCTACTTGGAAGGACCTAATGATTGTGGGTCTAATTGTGTCCTCTGAAAAGACATCTTGAAGCTCTAACCCCCAGTACCTGTGAATGTGACCTTATTTGGAAATAGGATCATTGCAAAAGTAATCAAGTTAGATGAGGTCATCCAATTAGGGTGGTCTCTAATTCATTATGATTGGTGTCCTTAGAAAAGAGACACAGAGATACAGGGACAACAGAGGCAGAGATTGGAGTTCTGTCACAAGACAAGAAACACCTAGGACCACCAGAAACCAGGAAGAGGCAAGGAAGGATTCTTTCCTAGAACTTTAAGGGGGAGTATAGCCCAGTCTACTCCATTATTTTGGACTCTATCCTCCAGAACTGTGAGAGAATAAATTTCTGTTGTTTTAAGCTAGCCAATTTGTGGTGATTTGTTACAGTATTCCTAGGAAACTACACCCTACTTAAACTGTTGGCAAGTTCTCCCTACTTGCAGGCAGAACTTTAGCTGCAAAGGGAGTAAAGATAACAGTTTTAAAGCTTCTCAGCCTCTCTAGGGAGTGGTATGAGGTGAGCCAATCTATAATAACTACAGGCATCAAGATCAACTAAGCGATTATAGAAAGAAATTTGGGAAATAATGATGATGGTACAACACTGTGAATGTAATTTATGTCACTGAATTATACTGTTAAAAATGGTTAAAATGGCAAATTTTGTTATATTTCACCATAATTCAAAAGATGTACTTTTTCTTTGAATGGCTGGTATATTGTTTGTCCCCTTTAGGAAAATAAAGAGGTTATTCAAATAGTATACGGGTTATGAACACTTAAATTATAATTGTAGTGACATTGGAAAGAATATTGGACACCTTAGAAGCAGAATCAACAGGGCTTATTGATTGATGAAATGTTAGCCAGAGACGTAGGATGTTTATCAATTCTGTTAAAAGTTTTAAAGAATGCTTGGGTTCACTGATTTTATCTACTGACTTTCTCTATTTCATTAATTTCTTTACTTCTATTTATTTTGGGTTTAATTTGCTCTTATTTTCCTAGCCCCTAAATGTGGGAGCTTAGATATTGGCTTTAAACCTTTCTTTTCTACTATCAGTACTTAAAACTATAAATCTTCCTCTATGCACTGCTTTAGTAGTATGTGACAAATTGATTTTTTAAATCAATTCAAAATATTTTCTAATTTCCTTGTGATTTCTTCATTGACATGTATTATTTAATTTCTAATATTTTTCCATCTATCAAAAGATACACTAGTTTATTGCTATTTATTTTTATATATTATGATTTCTAAATTAATTCCACTATGGTCAGGTATCATACTCAGTAAGATTATAATCTTTTGAAGTTAGTGAGAATTGTTTTATGAGCAAGCACATTGTTGGCCTATTTTGGTGATTGTTTGCACTTAAATTGTGTGTCTGCAGTTCTGGTCAGTGATTCATAGTGCTATTGAAATCCTTTATACCCTTTTCTGACTTTTTATCTACTTGTTTGACCAGTTACTGAGAGAAAAATATTAAAATCTCCAACTATAATTGTGGATTTATCTCACTTTAGTTCCATCAATTTTTGTCTCATCTTGAAAATCATTAGACGCATACACATTTAAGTATGTCTTCTGCATTAACTAAACCTTTTAGCATTATGAAATATTTCTATTTATAGTACTATTTCTTGCCTTAAAGTCTCCTCTCTTATGATTAGTGTTTGCAAATATATCTTTTTCTATCCTGTTACATAAACCTGTTGTTAACTATATTTACATGGATCTCTTGTAAACATATTGTGATACTTACTTTTTTTATCCAGTCTGATAATCTTTGCCTTGAAATTGCTGGTGCTTAGTAATATAATTATTGATAATATAATATATAATATACACATGTAATATAATTTACATGTAATATAATAATTGATATGGTTGGACTGAAGTCTCTTGCTTTGTTTTTTGTCCAATCTGGTCTTTTCCCCCTCCTTTTCTGTCTTTCTTTTGGATTAATCAAGTATTTTTTTAGCAACCATTTTATCTCTCTGTTGGCTTTTTAGCTACACCTCTTTTTTTTTTCCTTAGTAGTTGCTATAAAAATTTGCATCATTAATTTATCACAGTCAGCCTTTGATACACATGGTGTGGTTTCCTTTTTACTTAACCTGTTTGCAGTTCATTGAATTTCTTGGATATGTGGGTTGTTTTTAATTTTTAAAATCAAATTTGGAAATTTTTCAGCTTTTACTTCTCTAAATATGTATATTTTTTCTCCTCCCATCTCGCCTTCTCTTTCTGATTCCAAATTTGTAAAGATACTTGATAATAATTTTTAATTAATAGTTTTTAATTTTAAATTTGACAGTTATTTTTATTCATTTTTTTATGATTTGTTATTCTTTTACCTTTTTTTTTTTTTTGACCTGATCCTTTCCCAAAGATATGTCCTTAAATCAGTTCATTGTTTTTCAGTCTTTTACCTCTCTGTGCTCCAGTTTGGATAATTTCTAACCACTTGTCTTCAAGTTCATTGGTCTTTTTCTTCTACCCTTGATTTTCGCCAAAAGGCCAAGAAGGGATGATACTGTTCTGTAGTGTCATGTATTTTGTTTTTACTTGAGGATATACGCTTCAGCTCTACAATGTTTGTCTCTTTAGAGTTTGTCTTGAGATTTCCATATCCATTCATTATGTCAACAGTTCTTTTGCTAAAAAGTGTTGAGTTTTTTGTTTTGGCAGTCAGTTATTTTACAGGCAGATCAGTTTGATCCTGGTGAGGCTTAGATTTAGGCTAAGGTGGTTTAGAGGAACTCTGTTCCTAAGGCATGGCCTTTTTGGTATTTCAATAGAATTCATGGGGTGTTGATGGTCAGAACACCAATGTCCTCCAAAACTTTGCTCCATTCAGTCCCTAGCCTCCAGTAGCTAATCTCTGTCTTCCAAGCCTCATGGTTTCGTTTTATTCAGTTCAGTATTTAGCCAGACTTAAGATGATTTTCACGCAAATTTTTGGTGCTGCTTCTCTGTACAATCCTCCTCTCCAGTAATTCCATCTCTCTGAGCAACCCCGAATTGTCATGTTTTTCCTCACTCAAAGACAACACTTTGGGCTCCACTTCTTGTGTTTGGAAAGTGCCCTCAGGCATAGTTCATCTACACTATGTTTCTTCTAAAAATCAGCCCTGGACTGCTGTCCTGTCCCTGAAGACATTGCTTTGTTTTTTAAGAGTTCTGTATTTGTGAGTCTGCAACT
>PVKH010023380.1:0-13866 GCA_004027955.1 Chaetophractus vellerosus
GGCTTCTGCCTGTCCGTGGCAGCTTTTTGCCCTGCCCACGGTGGCTCCGGCCTGCCCATGGCGGCTTGCCATTCTCAAGGCGGTCTGCCCGCTAGGAGAGGTCCCCGGGAACCGAACCCAGGGCCTCTCCCATGTGGTTTCCCAGCGAGCTCTTTATCCACTGAGCTATCTAGCCGGGCCCCAGATATTTTTTTTTAGGATTTATTTATTTCTCCCCATCCCCTTGTTGTTTGCACTTGCTGTCTGTCTGTCTTCCTTGTTTCTCTAGGAGGCACTGGGAACCGAACCCAGGATGTGGGAGGGAGGTGCTTAATCACTTGAGCCACCTCCACTCCCTGCTTTATTATGTCTCTTATTATGTTTTTCTTCTTGTGTCTCTGTTGCATCATCTTGTTGTGTCAGCTTGTGGTGCCTGCCCATTGCGCTAGCTCGCTGTCTTTTTTTAGGAGGCAGTGGGAACCAAAGTAAGGACCTCCCGTATGGTAGGCGGGAGCTCAATCACTTGAGCCACATATGCCTCCCTTATACAGATATTTAATCTCCTCTTCCAAAAAAGAAAACAATAAAATTTGAAGAGGAAAGGGGGTAGGCATTAAAACCGAAAACCTACCTAAACTGGCATAATTAAAAAATGAGCCTTATTTTAGCACATAGAGGGATAAAATACAAGTAGACAGAAGCCCAAAACATCTGATCTAAAATATTCTTGTGCTATTTATAGTTAAAGTGGGTGCTTTTTAAAAGGTAGTTTTACATTCAACAATGCTTAGCATTTTTACAGATTTTAGGATATTAAAATTAAGAAAAGATTACATCTCTGACATAATTCTAAGTGAAGAAAAAACAGTGCTAAAACATGCATGTTCCCATACAATCTGTAGATATTAAGCTGAATCCAGTAACAAATATTTTTGCTTTAACCTTCATTTCTATTGTTTATAAACATATACTGAAAAGGTTTTATTATTTCAAGTACATTAGAACTTTCCCTATTTTTCTTAATTCCTTTGTCACAAAACATAACATGATAATCCAATAGAATTAGATGGCCTTAATTAATTTCCCCTAAGAGAAATAAAGTATCATTTCTGAAAGATATTAGGTATAAACCATAAGAAAGGTCTCACGACTTCAATCTCATGAACAAGTTGAATTAATTTGTCTGTAGACTTCCTGGTCCAGATTATTCTGGGTTTTTCCTTCATCTGAATAAGATTAAATTAGGCAGAATAATGTGACTGTAAATATTCCAGAGATTTGCTTTCAGATGAATGAAGACTGTAAAAATAAACAGGGAAATGCATTCAGTGGCGAGTAAATGTAGTAGAAATGACTCTCAGTGTGCTTTTCCTATGTGTCCTCTCTGGCTTGTGTCAGGAGGATTTAAGGTATGCATCCTGATGGCTATGAACATTCTGGCACCATTTACACAGTGCCTAGGTAAATGTCTACATATGGAACAGCCTGACTGATATATTATAACCTGTACTTCCATAGTTTTTCCTATTTGACTTATAAATTTCTTAAGGGAAGGGACTATGCCTTGTATTTTTGTACTCCACAAATATGCAAACTAGGTACTTGAGAAAAATGTGGAATGAACTACTCTATTTTGAGGTAGAGCTAAATGATTTGTTCAGGGATTTTTAGATAAATTAAAAATCATAGTTTAAAAGTGTAAGTTTTACTTATATCCACAAAAAGACTGGTACAAGAATGCCCACAGCAGTTTTATTCATAAGAGCCAAAATGGGAAACAATTTCAATATCCATCAAAAGGAGAATGGATGAGAAAATTGTGATTTACCCATGCAATAGTGTAGCAGTTTGGCATTGTTTATGAATTCCAAAAATAGTCACTGGATTATGTTTATAAAATGGTCTGTCAGAGGTATCACTTTTAGTTGATTAAATTATGATTTGGAATTTGATTGGGCCATGTCAGCAGGGCGTTGAGTCCCCGCCTCTTGGTGGGTGGGGACTCACAGATAAAAGACATGGCAAAGGACAGAGTTGGAGTTTCGATGCTGGAGTTTTGAGCTGGAGCCTGGGAAGTGAACACACAGGAGAAGAACAATGAGGAATAAAGATGGGTCCTTAGACAGGCACAAGCCCTGGGGAGAGAGACACAGCTGTTAGCCTGATAATCTATAGCTGGCCTTGTGGAGCAAGCATAGCAAATGAGCCCGGAGAGAAACAGAGCCCCGGAAAGGGAGGACCCCAAGAAGCCTGAATTCTTGGCAGATGTCGGCAGCCATCTTGCCCAGCACATGGCAATAGACTTTGGTGAGGGAAGTAACTTATGCTTTATGGCCTGGTAACTGTAAGCTTCTATCCCAAATAAATACCCTTAATAAAAGCCAATGGATTTCTGGTATTTTGCATCAGCACCCCTTTGGCTGCCTAATACAAATGGAATATCACTCAGCAATAAAAAGGAGCCAACTACAAATACTTGTAACAACATGGATGAATCTCAAAAACATGCTGAGCAAAATAAGTAGAAAAAAGTACATATTACATGAAATTCTAAAATAGGAAAAGCTAGTAATGGAGGGAGACACTAGAACAGTAGTTATTCTGGGTAGGTAGGGGGGAATTCACTAGGAAGGAATATTAGAGAAATTTTCTGGGCAACAAAAATGTTCTGTATCTTTAGGAGTATAGGTTATATGGGTTTTTGTGGTTACATGGGGATTGGTCAAAACTCACTGAACTATATACTTAAAGGAGAGAAAGTAAAGTCCCAGTTTTGGGTGATTGAAGGATAGAAGCTGGAGGGATACAGTTTTCACTGCACTCATTTTTCTACCTTTTGAACTTACTGCATGCATGTATTAATGATTTTTTTTAACTGTTTACTTTTTATTTTATTAATGATTTTAAAGTGTTGGTTTTATTCTTTCACTTTAAAACTGTTATGTTCCTGAGCAATGTTTATTATTTTTTTCAAAATTATGTGATAATTTAAGGGAGATTTTTCTATAAACATTTAGATTTCTGATACTGCATTTAAAAAATCTGAGCAGTCTTCAGTAATTTTTACCTCCATGGCTGATAACTTTTTTATAGGGTTCAATTGCCTTCATATCAACCCTGTGATCCTGTTCTCCAATTCTGAACATACGCCAGCGTCGTCCATCTTCTTTTTCTTCCGCTGCTGTGTATTCAGTAATTGACCCTTTCCTGATTACTTCAGTAGTTTTGGGTTTTGGAAGATCATCTGTCAAAATAAAACATTTTTGAATCCAAATTGTTATTTTTACAATAAAAATCAAATTATGTTAACCACTTTACTATCTTAGATTATTCAGAAAGATTTTTATTACGTCATCTGCACAATTTTAAATATCTCTTCCTTAAAGAGGGAAAAGGCTTGTTCTTAACATGAGGCCATTTTATGTTTTTTTGTGAATAATAGTTCTTTAACTTTTTTTATTGCCTAATTCAGCAAAGCATCTAATCATAATGCAACGTATATGCCCACGTTCAGGAAAGACAACTCATTTAGCAATCCAAGTCTTAGTATATTGGCCCTACAATGCCTTTCCAGGATTCTATTTATGAAAACATTGTCCTTGATAGTTAATATTGTGAGTTACTTAAAGTAACTATCTGGGAGCCAATTGTTTTTCTGTTGAGCACATACATTATTCCCCAAACATTATAATTCCAGATAGAAAGTGGTTAACTAGTCAATGATTATTTCTCATTTGATCAGTTTTACAAAGCAGCTATTTATGATATTCTGAAGTATACATGCAAAAAGGTCTATTTAAATTAACATTAGCCAAAGCATAAGCACCAATAATTAGTTATAATTTATGTGTTTTAAGATTGCATTTTAGCTGATTTTTAATGAAGTAATGATTTTCAGAGTTTTAGTATCATAGTCCTTACCAAAAGATGGGGGAAGGGGGGACCTACTGCATGTTAGTTGTTTGTTTCCAAGACAAAGCTGTTAACGGAAAATATCCTTCCAGGAAATGACTACAGCAGCATTAAAGAAAGAAGAGACAAAACACATAGGCAGAAAACTATTTCAGTATCTTTATAAAATATTGCTTATTACTGGAATGCTTACTAAACCAGTAAAACAGGAAGGAAAAAAAAAAGGAACCAAAGTTACAACATAACAATAATCTTACTCTTTACTGCATATAAAGACACCTAATGCTAAACACTGCTTTGCAGTAAAAATCATTTCAAAGATGGACTATATATAAATTATTAACAACTATGTAAAGATACTATAGACAGCAATGATCTAATTAAAGAAAGCATGCAAAGCAAAACACATGCCAATTCGTTTGAATTCCAAATAATTCATGATAAGGAATATAAGGTCTGGGAACTAAGAGTATACATTGCTTCACAAAGTACTAGCCTATTTTTAAAAACTTCCAAAATACTGCTTTCAGGACCCCCTCTCCTCAAACCTTGAACTACTTTTAACACATTCACTAAATTGTATGTATTTTTCAAAGTGTTTTTTTTTTTTTTCAGCTGACCAACTGAATAAAAGAAATAAAAAAGCATGCCATAATTACCAAGCAATATTCTTGGTGCAACCATGAAAAAACAAAACTTTGTAACAATGGGCAATTAAGAAAAAAAAAATTAAGCCAACCTGTATAATCTACTATAAACAGTTTTGAAATCTATGAGAGTATTCAGAATTATAGGATTTCATATTTTAGTAATAAATGTATAAATTTTAGAAAAGAATAACATATTTCAAACAGAAGTCCTTAATACATTAATTAAAAAAATCTTTTATTAGAGAAATTATGGGTTTATAGAACTCACACATAAAATTAATACATTGATTTTAGTAGTTTCATGATCAAGTTTTAAGTTTTTCAATTATCTTCATTTTCCTAATAGAGAATGCCATTGTAAAAACATTTATGTATATAGACACAAATACTCTTCAATAAAGATCAGATAAAAACAATGAAGCATTTACCTTCCCATTCAAACTCATTACTGTTCTCTGATGGCGTGTCTAAGCCATCTAAGTCAATCTCGCCACTTTCATCCAAGTCATCTGACAACACAGAGCCATCACTAGGATCCAATGTCAGGCTAATGTCTGGAGCCACTAGTTTCTTTCTTACTTTATTTCCATTAACTTCAAGTGAGCCTGAAATGGGAAAACAAAGCAAGAGATATATTAGAAGGTATGCTTAGATGCTCAAATTGAATAAGATAAAAATTCTTGAGAAAAATATCATTAAAATAGCACTGGTTAGTTTACAAACTTTGAATTTTGAACACTATTGCTTTTATATCGTGGCAAGAGGTAATGAAGTATTCCAGCAAGGATATGTCTTTTTAAGTAATAAAAGCAGACCTTATAGTCACCACTTTTTTTTTTCCTTAATTTTTTATTTAGGAGTTACTGGGGATTGAACCCAGGACCTTGTACGTGAGAAAAAGGTGCTCAACCACTGAGTTACATCCACTCCCCAATGAGAATTGGTTTTTTCATTTGTTTTGTGTTTAGGAGGTACTGGGGATTGAATCCAAGACCTTATACATGGGAAGCAGGTGCTCAACCACTCCAGCAGATGCGCTTCCCATAGTCTCCTCTTACGACCAAAAATGATCTCCCCCCACCTTTTTTTTTTTTTGCTCACTTTTAAAATTTTTTAAAAAGATACTTCAATTACATAAATGTTACAGAGAATATATAGCGGATTCCCATATGCTCTGCTCCCCTCACCTCCTACATTAGAACATCTTTCATCAGTGTGGTACATTTACTGCAATTGATAAAACATATTTTGAAGCACTGCCACTAAGCATGGATTATAGTTTACATTGTAGTTTACGCTCTCTCCCATTCTACTCTGTAGGTTATGGCCAGATATATAATGGCCTGTATCTGTCATTGTAATATCATTCAGGATGATTCCCAAGTTCCAAAAATGCTCCCCTATTACACCTGTTTTTCCCTCTCCCTAACCCCAGAACATCCATGAGTCACTGCCTCCATAACAATGGTGTTTCTTCCATTGCTAGAACTACAATAAGTTTATAGTAGAATACTAGTAAGTTTATTTTATTCCATGGTTTGTTTCCCAATCCTGAGAACTCTGGCATGGTGATGCTCACTCCACTATTAATTGAGGGGGGCTTCGATCCCATACATCCGATGGATGGGATTCTCTTGCTTGCGGTTGTAGGCACTCTCAGTTCCTTGGTATGTTGTTTGTCCATCATCTCCTCCCCATTAATTGTCCTGGGTGAGTTCACTGAACTGGAGAGTAGGTGTTGCAACTCTGCTGGGATTCAGGGCTCAGCTGGCACATGGACAGCCCAAAGATTTAATTCTCTTGGATGTATACCTACCAACTCTAGTACTAATTACAGGTTTAAATAGAAGGCAGAAGAGTCATGCATAGGGAAACCACTGCTGAGTCTAACTCAGTCACATGGGAGGGGGGAAGGGGGGGTGGGCATAAATACCAGATTAGGGTCCACTGGTAAGGGGCCAAATTCCTGATCTGTCTTGCCCTGGGTATAGTGTCTGGATGTCTCCATATCCCTGAAGAGCTTCACTATTTGTCCCCTCACCTTTTTATTGTATAAATTTCAAGAAACCAAGGCTATGTTTTTAGAATGTTGAATTTCCAAAGCATTCCAAAAAATGCTTTCCTCAAAGTTCATTTTTTTGAAACTAAGACTTAAGTTCTTACCAGGCTGGCTCTCTGGTCCAGATACAGATATATCTGCTTCAATATTATCATCTTCTGGTAAAGGTCTAGAAAACATATATACAAATTTTAATCCAAAAAAAAAAAAAATTAAGTTCAAAGATCTGTTAAAAATAGCTTAAATACCTTATGACCAAAGAACTGAACACATAGGAACTCAAACAGAAATTTGTACACCAATATTCACAGCAGCATTATTTATAATAGCCAAAGGTGGAAGTAACCCAAGGGCCCCTGAAAAGATGAATGGATAAACAAAATGTGGTAGATACATACAATGGAATATTATTCAGCCATAAAAAGGAATGAAGTTCTGATACACCTGACAACATGGATAAACCCTGAAGACATCATTATCAGTAAAATAAGCCAGACATTTTTTTTCATTAATAAGGAAGCCTTGACTTTGTCATTTAACCAATCTGTATTCATCTGTGTATCTTTCTAAACACTAGAGGAACAACTGAGTTAGCAGTTGGAATGAGATGAGATAAAAGTGCCTGAAAAAGAACTTTTAGGAGTATGTTTTCATAACTTGTTGAGCTGCCTTTTTCTGTTCATTTTTGTGAATCTGAAATAAAGTTGTTTAAAAAGATAACAAGCCAGACACAAAAGGACAAATTTCACTATATGAAATACCTAGAATAAGCGCAGAGAGACAGAACGTAGATAAGAGGTTACCATGGGCTAGGGACAGAAGGAATAAGGAGTTATGTTTAATGGGTATAATTTCTGTTTGGGTTAATGAAAAAGTTTTGGTAATGGATGGCAGTGTCATCTGCAAAACATTGTGAATGTAATTAATATTACTGAACTGTACATAGAAAATTGTTAAAATGGAAAATTTTAGGTTGTATTTATGTTACCACATAAAAATTTTTAAAAAGATACATGAAAGAAACAACTATATGGGAAATCAAATAAAGTAGTGTTTCTTAAACTCCAGTAATTTACAAACCACTTTTAATAATGTGATGTATGATAAAGTAAATTGCCACTTACAACAGGAGTATGATAATGATGGCTAGAATTTTTTTTAATATACTTTTTCATTTTTTAAAGAAACTTAGATTAAATAAATGTTACATAAAAAATAAAGGAGAAACAAAATAGTAAAAATAAAATAAAGTAAAATAAAAAAAATATATAGGGGATTCCCATATGCCCTGCTCCCTAGCCCTCTCACAGCTAGAATTCTTTTGAGTTCAGCATTCCTGTATTACTATCATCAGCAGCAATGACTCAGTCCTTCCACCAGTTATCATATTCCAACTGCTCAGGCACTTTATAGTGGTGCTGGGGTGTCTTCTGACCATGATGGCATGGAAGCATCATTTAAACATAAGGCCTACCTTTGTTCTTTTTTCATTAACCCACCTGGTAGCAATATACTTGTAAATACAAATGTGCATGTTTCAAGGTGATGATCTAGAAAATCCTTGTTTGTTTATTTTAAAAGTTTCTTCTTGAAATAGAAACACAAAACTCAGAAATTCTTACAGATAAAGATTTCTCCTTCTCCAAGGAACCCCTCAAACCCCAGTTTAAGAAATACTGTATTAAAGGGCTGTTTATAACCACAGAATTTTTGAGACTTAAATTGATAAAAAGAAAAATGAAAGATTATATAAGATTATGATTATATAAAATGATTAATTATTAAAGATTATATAAGATTAAGAAGACTATCTACAATATCTCTGGGAAAAGTCTCCCATCAGAAACAACCAGTCAACAGACAAATCTCACTTCCTTGGAACTCTAGAGGATTATAGAGAATGGAGAAGGACTCGACAAATGCTGAATTGAAGGGAAAAAAGGTAGGAGATTATGACTGGGACCTGCCAGTCGGACCCCTACCCCTCATTTGGTCTTGTGTGGCTTAAGAGTTACACAGGGGCAGCACTCTGGCCAGGGTACCACCTTCCATGGTCACAGACCACAGAGCCACTCACAGCAGCAAGTTAGAACCTCATGCACCTCCAGGCACAGGGACCCAGCCACCTATACCCAGGGCAGAACCCAAGTGACTGGCAAGCATATGCATACAAAAGGGCCCCCAGCAGGGAGCAGGTGTAGCTCAGTGGTTGAGCACCTGCTTCCTATAAATGAGGTCCTGGGTTCAATACCCAGTACCTCCTAGGAAAAAAAAAAGGGCGTGGGGAGGGGAGTCCCCCAGGAAACAAGAGACCAGTGGTGCAAAAACCCAACCCAATCTCTAATTGCTGAATTAACCAAATGAAAAACCAGCCATTTCTGAACACTGACCCCACCTGGCTCCCTGGGGTAGGATACCCTACCCTAACGTGGAAATTACTGTAGGCAGAAAAACCTCACAGAAAAAAAATGAAAAACTGAATTGCTGTAAGGCAGGATGGACCTTAGAATGGAAAAGTATAAGGTAAAGGGGGCATTGAGTGAAGGAGGGGAGCTGAGCAAATCATAGGCAATGAGAAGAAACATCTGCATAAAAACAAACAGAACATTTCATGTTTCCCAGAGAAGGAAGAGAGGAAAGGAAGCATTCTCCTGAAGGGGAAACAACTGCACATAAAAGGGCAATCTTCAAAGTTGCAGCATATGCCCAGGGCAAGAGACAGGTGCAGAAGACATAAGGAAATCTGAACAAGCACAAGCTGCTCTAAAGGTTCAGTATAAGCTGGACCAAGTGTCAAACAACAACCTTAACACATAGACAATCTACAATAAAACCCAAGGCAAGAAGAAGAAACTGACTTTCTAAGTTAGCACATGAAAATTATGACATGCCCAGATACTAGCAAAAAATTACAAGCCATACTAAGCAAACACAAAGACCTAGCTCAGTCAAAGGAACAATTAAAACTTAAGGAGTCATAGACTTTGGACAACTAATCAAAGAAATTAAAACAAATCTCCCAAGTCTATTCAAGGAGTTGAAGAAAAATATGGATAGAAATAAAAGAATAGGAAAAAAGCTGAGCAGTGTCTAAGGAACCTGTGTGATAGCATGACACATACCACCGTACATCATGGGAGTCCCAGAAGGAAGAAAGAACAGAAAAAGGGCAGAAAGAATAGTTGAGGAAATAATGTTCAGAAATTCTCCAACTCTTATTTAAAACATAAATACTCAAGTCCAAGAAGCACAACATACTCCAAACAGGATGAACCCTAATCGACATATTTTTCAAGACATAGTTATCAAAATGTCAAATGCCAAAGGTAAAAAGAGAATTCTGAAAGCAGCAAGAGAAAAGTGCTTCACAACATACAAGGGATCCTCAATAAGACTAAGTGCCAATTTCTCATCAGAAACTAAGGAGTCAAGAAAGCAGTGGTATGATATACTTAAGGTACTGAAAGAAAAAAACTGCCAGCCCCAAATTCTTTATCTGTCAAAAATGTCCTTCAAAAATGAGGGGGAGTTTAACACATTCACAGAAAAAATCTGAGAGTCTGTCACCAAACGAACTGCCCTATAAGAACTGCTAAAGATTGGTGGATGATGATTGTGGTTAATAGCACTGTGGTTAATAGTACAAATACAAGAATGTTCCTCTATTACAATATGTTAAGAATACTGAGTTACATGGGAAAAATACAATTAATGTAACATATAGACTATAGTTAACAGTAATACTGTAATATTTTTACAACAATGGCAAAGAAGGCACTATATCAATGCTAAGGGCCAATAATGGGGTATATAAGGGGAAATGGGATATATTTTTTTGGAGTAATGAAAACATTCTGAAGTGGACTGGACTTGTGATAGCACAATGCTGTGATGAAACTGAGAGCTACTGAGTATATACTTTGGATGGGCTGTACAATCTCACACAATGAACCCCGTGGTTAATGATGGACTGTGGTTAGCACAAATATGAGACCATTCTCACATGAACTATAACAAATATATAATACCAGTATATGGTGTTAATAATAGGATGGTTTGTGGGAAAAATACACCAAGTATAAGCTATGGACTATAGGTAGCAGTAATACTGTGATGTTCTTTCATCCTTTGTAAGAAATGTGCCACAGCAATGAAAGGCGTTGGTAGTGGGGTGATGTATTGGAATCCTGTATGGCATGCATGATTGTTCTTTAAAAATTTGAATTAAAAAAAAAAAAAAAGCATTGCTAAAGGGAGTTCCTCAGGTTGAAAGGAAAAGGTAGGAGAAAGCATCTCAGAGCAGTGTGAATTAGTGAAGCTCTTCAGTAAAGAGAACTAAATGAGTAAATGCAAAACCCAAAAGTACTGTATTCTCAATATATAACTCTACTCTTAAATTCCTATAAGAGTTAGAATACAACTGAATAAGAAATGATATTTCCTGATACTGGACATGCAGAATAGGAAGAGGTAATGGGAAAAAAACAACATAAAGTGGGGAAACAGGGATATGGGAGCAAAGAATGTATATGTTATTGAAGTTAAGTTGGTATCTTCAAACTAGTAGGTTAGACTTAGATTGCATAATACAGACCCCAGTGTAACCACAAAGAAAGTATTTTTTAAAATATACAGGAAGATAAAATAAAAAACAAATAAATTAAAAAAATATATATACAGCGAATGGATGTGGCTCAAGCAATCGAGCACCTGCCTCCCACATGTGAGGTCCTGGGTTTGGTTCCCAGTGCCTCCTAAAGAAAACAAACAAAAAACAGGTGAGGGAGCCAACTCAGGGGAGCCAGTGTGGCCCAGTGGTTGAGCACTGGCCTCCCACATATGAGGTCCTGGGTTCAATCCCTGGTCCCGGTACCTCCAAAAAAACACCACATACACACACATATATAGAAATGGAAATAAGAAAGAGATCAATCAGATACATCACAGAAGATCAACTATACAGAAAATGAGGCTGCAATAAAGGAAAAAGACATAAAAAGATATAAAAAACAAAGGACAAAAAGGCTGAAGTTAAGTACTGCCTTTACAGGAATAACACTGAATGTTAATGGAGTAAACTCCCTAATCAGAAAACACAGATTGGCAGAATGGATAAAAAAGCACGATCCAGCTTAATGTTGTTTACAAGAGACTCACCTTAGACACAAAGACAGAAATAGGTTGAAAGTGAAAGGACAGAAAAAGATATTCCATGCAAATAGTAACCAAAAGAGAGCTAGGGTAGCTATGCTAGTATCAGACAAAATAGACTTTAAGTCAAAAGCTGTTACAAGAAACAAGAACACTATATATATATTAATAAAAGGTTCACTCCACTAAGAAGAAATAATAATCATAAATATTTATGCACCTAATTATGGTGTCCCAAAATATATGAGGCAAGCACTGGCAAAACTGAAGGGAGAAATAGATGTCTCTACAATAATAGTTGGGGACTTCAATACACCACTTGTATCAATGGATAGAACATCCAGATGAACTATCAGTAAGGAAATAGAGAACTCAAATAATATGATAAATGAACTAGACCTAACTGACTATATACAGAAACACTACCTCAAAAACAGCAAGATACACATTCTTCTCAAGTGCACATGAAACATTCTTCAGAATAGACCACTTTTAGTTCACAAACAAGTCTCAATAAGTTTAAAAAGTTTGAAATTATACAAAGCATCTTCTTTGATCACAATGGAATGAAGCTGGAAATCAATAACAGGAAGAGAACTGGAAAAGCCACAAATATATGGAAGTTAAATAACACACTGCTAAACAACCAATGAGTCAAAGAAGAAATCACAAGGGAAATTAGTAAATATCATGAGATGAATGAAAATATGTAGTGAAAGCAGCATTTAGAGAAGTTATAGCCCTAAACACTTACATTAAAAAAGAGTGGGAAGTGGATGTGGCTCAGGTGATTGGGTTCCTGTCTACTATATGGTCCAAGGTTTGTTTCCTGGGGCCTCCTGGTGAAAAGCAAGCTGGTCCACGCGGCAAGCTGGCCCGAGCGGAGACCTTGCCCACGTGGAGTGCTGGCCCGTGCAGGAGAACTGGCACAGTAAGATGACGCAACAAAAAAAGAGACACAGGAGAGAGACAATGAGAGATGCAGCAAATCTGGGAGCTGACGTGGCGGCAAGAGATTAAGAAAGTCCTGAAAAATCTACAACAAAGCTACTGAAGTTAATAAGCAAACTCAGGGGTTGTGGGAAGATGGCGATGGACTAACAGGCAGAGCTGAATGCTCTCACAAAAACAACAGAGAAAGCGCCAAAAGCTGTCTGAGGGACCTGCTTTGGAGATCAGCAGACCAGGACAGTGCTACACAACTCCCAGGTGGGTGAGGAACAGAGAGATGAAGAAGCCTGAACAACAAACGTGAGTTACCAAGCCCCCATGGCAGCCGGGAAGGGCTCCCCTTCCCCAACCCCAAGATATTAAGCTGGGGTAAAACCGTTGGCTCACTGCAGCCAATTGAGAGGGGAACAGACATCTTCCTCTCTGTCAGCTGTTTCAAGGGAAAAGGGAGGGGAGGTCGGGGTGCTTTTCTTCTGTAAATTCGGCTAGCAGAGCCCTCTTTGAATATGTGATCTGGAGATTCAACACAGGAACACAGGAAAGCTGAGACTGAAACACTTTCATGGAAAGGTGCGCTGACTAGTGCCATCTGCTGGCCGGTCTGGAAACTGCACGGGCAAAAACTGTTGATGCTCTCTCTGTATCCAACTCCTCAAGAGAAAATCTGTACCCCACTTGTGAGTCTCTGGCCCAATTTTGAAAATTTAAGCTGGGCAATTTTAAAGACTAAGTTGAACCAAATATCAAAAAAGAGCTGTGGGGGAAAAAAAATAGGCAAGAGAGAGAAATTAGCCAACATATTCAGATGCCTAGACATCAGCAAAAAATTATAAGCCCTACTAGGAAACAGGAAGAGATAGCCCAGCCAAATGAACAAACCAAACATCCTGAAGAGATTCAGGATTTAATACAATTTATCAGTTATAATCACACAGCTCTCCTAAATCACTTCAAAGAATTTAAAGAAAATATGATTAAAGAAATAAAAAGGGGGCCGGCTGTATAGCCCAGTGGATAGGGCACTGGTACACGACATGGGAGGCCCCAGGTTCGGTTCCCGGGGACCTCTCTGAGTGGTCAGACCGCCTGAGAAGGCAAAAGCCGCTGTGGGAGGGGCAGAGCCGCCGTGGGCAGGGCAAAAAGCCGCCACGGGCAGGGCAAAGC
>PVKH010023381.1:0-13867 GCA_004027955.1 Chaetophractus vellerosus
AAAAGGACATGGAAAGGAGACATTGAAGGAGAAACAGCTTTAAGGAAAAAACCATGGAAGCTGAGAGCTGGATTAAGGCATCACCTTGGGCCAAGAGAGGAGCCCCACCCATGTGTACAGAGAGGGTGAGTTTGCCTGAGCAGTTGAAGAGGGAGGATGTTCCCACCCAATGTCCTGGAAAAGGTTTGTCACCCCAGGGTGCACAGAGAGTGGAGCACATTCCTTAAAGATTAGGACAGTTAAGGTCAGCACTCCATAAGTCTGAGAGGGGGGCTACTGTCCCCCATGGATTAGAGAAGGCCAGGTGGTCAACCCATTGCTCTGAGAGCGTTGAATCTGTGTGCCAAAGGTTAGGGGGAATGTTGTCTTCACCTCACAGTACTAGTGGGGCTAAGACTCTAACCCAAAGATTGTGTAAGGTGTGAAAATCACCCCAACACTCTTGGAGGGTGAGTTCTGGAGCTTGGTTGACACTCAGATGCTTGATGAGGGTGGAACCAAGAAAATGGCCCTTGGGCAAGCCTATGGAAAGGGTGGGTCCCCATGTGTCCCCAAGGAGACAAAATCATTATCTTAAGAATGACTCTCAGACTTTGAAATTGAATGGAGGATGCCCTGAAGGTTTACTGAACTGTAGAGGATCCATGACTCATGTTTAACCTCCCAATTTCTCCATATGGTGATGAAAATGGTTATTCTTTGCTTTTGCTTTTGTGTATTGGAAGGGGGTAAATTGTTTTTTAAGTTTCAGAGGTCCATAGCAGACATGAGTTTGCCTCAAGATGAACTGTATTTCTTTAAAGTGATTATGATATGATTTTGTACTTGTGTTGTTACTAATTTAAGGTTTTTGGAATATTGTAATTTATTTTTGGAATTCAGAGGGTGGAGTGTAGTAGTTTGGAATTTTGATGTAATTCTGAATTCCAAAAATAGATATTGGATCATGCTTGTAAACTAGTCTGTTAATCTGAGCATGATTAAGTTATGATTAGGGCATTAACTGGGCAACGTCAGTAGGGCATTGAGCTCCACCCCTTGGTGGGTGGGGAAATCAAATATGAAAGGCATGGCAAAGAGCAGTTTTGATCTTGGAGTTCTGGTGAGGAAGAGAGAAGGCCCCGGGATAGAGATGTGCCATTCACCTGAGAGTTCAAAGCTGGTCTTGAGGAGAGAAGCAAAGCCTAGAGACCCTCATAGTCTACAGCTACCCCTGTGGAGGACACAGAGGAGCTAATTCCAGAGAGAAACACAACCCTGGGAAGAGAGGAACCCAAGAAGCCTGAACCTGGGCAAACGTCAGCAGCTGTCTTGCTCCAACACGTGGCAATGGACCTTGGTGAGGGAAGAAACTTATGCTTTATGGCCTGGTAACTGTGGGCTTCTACCCCAAATAAATACCCTTTATAAAGACCAACCAATTTCTGGTATTTTGCATCAGCACCCCTCTGGCGGACTAATACCCTATTCCATGACAGTTTTCAATTCTTACAATATTATAGCACATTCTCATAAGCATGCTTTATCATCATGTTTCTATGTTTAAATTCAAATTCTCATATTACATTGTTAGTGGTAGAATATGTGAAACAATATGATATGCAAATTGAGCTATTTGCACTGGATGTGTTTAAAAGCATTGGAAGAAGCAATGGGGATGCATTTTACCTCTGAAATCTCTTGAATACCTAGCCTTGTATTTCATTCTTTATTTGCCCAAAGTTTCACTAATTCCCACTGGGGGTATAGCCACAAGACAGACTATGGTGGGAACATTGCTTCTAAACCTTATTTTCTTAATTTACACATTAGAGTTATCACTATCTGTGGCAGTTTAATATTATTTATGAATTCCAAAATGAGATATAGTTTGTTTGTAAACTTGTCTGTTCCCTTGAGCATGATGCCCTTTGAGTATATTAAATTAAAAGTTTTTATGTTTTCTTAATTAAATTAAGATTAAGGCTTTGATTCGAGCATGTCAGTAGGGTGTGGCCCAGGGTTGAGTCCCTGCCCCCTTGGTTGCTATATAAATGGATACTTACTCAAGGAGACACATATGGGAGACACGGCAGAGGAGAGAACTTAGTTTTGATGCTAGAGCCCCTGGGAAAGCTGAGCCATTTGCCTGATAGTTTGCAGTGAAGAAACCAGAGCCCTAAGCAGGTGAGAAGTCCTAGAAAGAAATGAGTCCTCCAGCCACAGCTAAGATTGGAAGAAGCTGGACCCATTGAGCCTAAAGAGGAAAGAAGATGGCTGAACCCTTGCTGACATCACCCGCTATCTTGCTTCAACATGTGGCAAATGACTTTGGGCGAGAAAACAACCTTGAGTTGGACTCTTTAGAACCTTGTGACTGTACGCTTTCACCCCAAATAAATACCCTTCATTAATCCAACAGATTTCTGGTACTTTATATCAGCACCCCTTTGACTGAATAGCACCCTACCATAGCATTATTCAGAGGTGAAGCCCCAGGCATTTGTGACGGGGAGTGGCTCATCTGTTATTTAGAATTTGCTGAAAAGCTATCTCCATTTTGCCAAACTCCAGTTGCTTTCTAGGCACCCTGCTCACGCAGTTGATAGAATGCAAAATATTCTGCACAGAAGCTGAATTTCTATCTATTCTCTCTTTTCTTCCCATCCTCTGTCTTTCTGAACTTCTAAATCTGTACACTATATTTTAAATTTGTTAACTTAAGCCATTTTATTTTTACTTACTAACCTTATTATCTTCCCCTCTTGTAAATAAATAGCTTGCCTTTCTAGACATTATGACCCACCCAATAATTAGCATATAAATCAATAGACAAAATATTACCTTCACTTCAAAGCAGAAGTGGTTCTATATGTGCTGTTTACTTTTATTTGAGTGAAATGTTAAAGAATGTGATCGTTTGAACTGTTGTAATTGCTAATAACATATGAATTCATATAGATCTCAATGATTAAGTGCACCATAATGAGGCTGTATCCTTAACACTCCCCTCCTGCATAGATAAACCATATCCCAGAGGAGGACCTCACACATCATTGAAAGATTTCTTATAATCTGCTTACTGAACCTCAGAAATGACACTTCTAAATTTTATATATCTCTCTAAAGAAAATCTGTTATAATCTTCATAGCCCCACATTATGGCATTATTATATGACTTGAGACAGTTACACTCTATTTAAAGAGAACATTAAAACAATGTTGAATTGCAGTAGGATTCTTATGAAAGTATGTATTACATTTGTATTAATTCCAGATGAATTCTGATTAGTGATATTACAATGAACACAAATGATTTAACAAGGACTTGGCACTAAAAATGCTCACATTAATATATGTAAGGAATACAGAACTGTCACATAGTCTTCAAACTATTTATTTTTGTTGATTTACAATAATTTGGGTGTATAACCCCTAAATCACAAAAGCAAAGTTTCAGTAACAAATGCTTCTTAGCATTATCAAAAGGCTTAAAATAGATAAGGCTTCTTCTTTTAATACCAGCTTTAAGTTAATGATATGAAGACTCCTGGCACTTCCCATAATCTGCAAATTTCCTGAGCCTTTTCATTAAGCTAGTACAAACGTTCAATTGTTTTGGAGCTAACACATATTCTGATGGCAGATATCCATCCTCTAGCCAAATAGTCTGGCAGCAGATACGGCAGATTAATGGGCACTGCCTTGTTTACTTTGTCACTCTTTGAAGTGCTGCCATTCCCACAGTTACCCTGCAAATGAGTCCACAATTCCATATCTAGTCAGTGTGAGCTTTTGCACTGCTTCCCAGAACTATATATTCCATACAGGAAACTGTTTAAGGGTAGTGCAGCCAAAATACCAATGGCACAGATGGCTGTACTTACTAACCAGAATAGAAATCAGTGAGTCAAAATGCTCAATGGGCCCTTTTCCTGAAAGCTTACAAAATCAATCAACGAGCAAGCCTATTTGCTCAGTAACAGAATGAAAATTAATGAATAGGTTCAATTAAAATGTAATAACAGATATGAAAAAGCATCCAGGAAAAAATTAAGTTTATAAATTCATTAGTTCAACAGCTATTCATTGAGACCCCTATGTTCCAGGCCCCACATACTATGGGATGAACAATATTAGCTGAGAAGGTCAGGCCATTCTGAACCTCATGGAGCTTAACACTTAGTAGGAGTTGTATACACATCCTAACCATGCTTTACTGAGCTCAAATACCACTCTTTACTATAAGTAAAGTGAGTGCATATCTTCTGTATGATCTTCAGGTTTTTCAGCCTAAGTTTACTAATGTATTATTTACATAATACCAGCACTTTCTTAATCATATATATTCATGCCAAAGTCATTATCCAAAAGGAAATATATATGACCAGTTTTATAAGAAGATGGGTGTTCTAGATGATTGTTTAATAATATAAAATATTTGATAAGAGGCTATGTTTATATGACCACCATAAAGATATCCAATAGGAAAATAGAAAAGATTTGGCTGTTTTGAGCAAACCAAGTAGTCAGATAATTCTAAAACCTTCCTCTCTACCACTATTTCAATTGTCTAATTAGCATAATTGATCAAATGAACCAAGTAGAGTTTAACTATAACACCACATATAAATGCATATGTGTTTACCTGGCTATCAAAATTTAAACTTACACAACATTACTCCTTTGAGATGCCATTGCAAGATGGTGAAAAAGCTTTAGAGCTACTGCTTCAGTATCCATTCTTAACTGTATAATATGCAAAGGATTATTAAACTCTTTTAGTGTCCTCAAGTTATTAGCTCAAAGAATTCCACGTTTTCCAAATGAAAATTATTAACATATGTCTCGGTGTTCTATAGACACATTTAAGATAATTGGATATTTTATTAGGATAGACTCATTCAAGTATCAATTGATATTTTTAGGCATCTAGTAAAATATATTGGAAACTCTTCTTCTAAGTATTTCAGTCTACCAAGGAGTGATCAGATTCCCAGTGCTCATGAATGTCGTAGAATATATGCAAAGGATCTTTTGTTGGGGGAAGAATTTCAACTCTAAAATATGAAAATACCCGTCTTACTCTGAAACCTTCTTCTCAGTTCTCCCTTCCCATTCTCAGCTCTTATTTCCCCACTGTTCATAACTAGGTTAATTCATGCCTTATACCAGGTTCTGAGACAACCTTAACTAACGCAGAAATTCCAATCAACAGACTTGGCACCTTTGTTCTCAGTAGGGCTTTGATCAAATGGTTCTCTGTGGTTTGGGATCCTTCAGTTCAATATCCTACATTGCTTCTCAAAGGTTTGCAACTTCCAGTTAGTTCTTCACAGTAAGAACTGATGTGTTTTCTATTGCATCTAGGTAAATGCCTCTTATACTAACAGATTTTTGCATACTCATGTTTCCTAAATTTCAGGGGCTCCTGATCTAAGTAGTCCACACTGAACCCCAGCTAAAGGGCTAGCTGTCTTACTTTGTTTCACAAGTCTTCCTGTCTGAATTTAGGATTTATCCCAAACAAAATACTGGTAGGTAGACTTGCTGTTACCTCTGAATGAATGTTATGTCTCTCAGATCTAGTGAAAACAGAGAAGAGTTGGATTCCTCTAGGTTCTTGGCTGTGATGCATAAAAGGATTTATGAACACACCATTTTAGCTAGGCCAGTAAAAAGAATTTATTTGGGAAATGGGGGACAGAACAGAGCTTGCTGAGAAATGAGAGAGAAAGATGGAAATACACACCAGGATTTGGTGCAGGCCCCTATAGGCAGAGACAGCAAGCTCTGCCTTGTGTGATTTCCTTTGACACTGTTCCTTGCTAATTATTCCACCCCTTTGCTAATGATAAGGGATGATGGGCCGCAGTGGTTATTGGTTACCCCACCGATGATGGGGACCAATGGTTAAGCCTTGTGGAATATCCAGGGCCAAGGGGAGGTCCCAGAAAGAGAAACTGCAACCTCAAGGTCCCAGTGAGGTCTTGCAGCCATGTTGTCCACTGGCCATGCGGTCTGCTGGCCATGTTGTCTGCCAGCCATGTTGTGGGTCGTCTTTTCCTCCATTACCCTTACTAACCTGCCTCACTAGTATCTCTTTTAATTCCAAATAGTAATAGAGAATGAAGCTTGGATATGTGACTGAGTTAGTCTGGCCAACAGAATTCCAGGCCTCAATTAAAGTTAAGTCTAAGAGACTGGGTCTCTTGTATGCTAACTTCTCCCCCACCTCCTTTGTGATGCCTTATCAATGAAATCAAGCTTGTAAGACCAATACAACAGAAGACTGTTTTGCTTTGACTAACAACTTTAATTAGCACATATTAAAAAGCCAGCAACCGAAAACAATACATTTCTTTCAGTCTATTTCAGATTGATAGTATAAATTTCTAACTGACATGTGTGTTAATAAAAATAATAATGAGTTTCAAATAGAATGATGAACCATCTAGACAGATCAATTCAAATAGATTTTTACTTCAATTTAGTAAGATCACTTAGAGAAAGTCTTTCTTGATTGAAATAAGATCATATTTGAAAAAATTATATATGTGTGTGTGAGGTAATAATGAAAACACAGTATCTATGATTCCTTTTGTGATTCAAACCTCAAATTTACTAAATTGAGAATCATGTAAATATTTACACATATATTCGTCTAGTTATTTTACATTTACCTTTCATTTTTTTTCCTCTTGACACACAGCTATTATTTAGCCACAGTGTTCATGTCTATATAAGATATGGATCTAACTCTAATTACTCTTCTCAAATAATAGAATAATTACCTTAGTAATGTAGTAATCCTGCATCTCCTCTTCCACCCAATCCCTGCCATCTGACACTTTCTTATTTGTAACATGGGGGATTTTAGCAGAGGGTGTTGAGAGTTCCTAATTGGCTCTAGCATGTAAGTTACACCCAGATATAATCTATCTCATCATTAACAATAAACAGATCATTTTAAATAAATGAATCTGAAATTGCTTTTTTTTCACTATATGCCTGGCTTTTACCTGAGAAATTTAATATAGTTAATATTGTTTCGTGACAATAACAAACCATCAGGTAAATTTAACAAATTTAAGTGTTTTTACTACACAACATGTGTTTTATAATAATACTTTATATTTAATGTCTATATCATCACATCTAATAACACTAATAGGGAATATATAATTTTATTGACTCAAACAAACATAACAATAAGAAAATCATGCTTTTTGAAGGACAAAGTATATAAAATATTGGCAAACAGATACAACACATTTTAATTGATCAATATTTATGTTATAATTTCTCAACAAAACTATTACCATTTTAAGTTAATTAGGAGATTATTTCCCCAGTTGAAAAATGCATATGAAGCTCTTTAACACTCAATCAAAAGCATTTTGAAATTAATATACATGCATACGTTGTTTGATTTAAGATTATCCAAGATATTTGTTTAATAAAATAATATTATTAAATTTTATATCACTATGAATTCTTAATAACTTGAAAGATTTTATGGTGGTAATTACCTTTCAATGCATACATTTGAATTTTAGTTTGTATGTTTTCATTGTAAAATGAATAGTCGGAACAGTCACTTTTAAAAATTGCTTTTGTTTCCCACTTGAAAGTAATATGAAAATAGTTTTAAATTGTGAATAACTCATAGTAACAAGCATCATTATAAACAGAGAAATTTTAGTTGTGCATAACAACAGAATAGAATATTTTCTTCCAAATTAATTTAGGGCACACAATTTTAAGCTGGGGTGTGTGCAGAGTATGAGGATGAATTCCGGTAGTTATGCAGCCTCTCTCAAATAATATGCTCCTTTTGTATGCATGAACCTATGTATTCTAGCAATAGAGCCTAAAATTTCATTAAGTTCTCCAATCTGGTTGTATGTCTATAAAGTGAATGACTGCTGCTCCAGGGAGTCTGGTTTTTCAAAAACATATTGGAATTTGAATACATAGAAACACAGTTTCAGAGTAACATTTATCCTTTATCATTTCTTTCTGAATAAGGTGCTATTAATCCTTCATTTCTCAGAAAAGCTTATTGGTGCAGGGGATGGCTAGACACCACAGGCTATTTGTCTTTGACCACAAGTAGCCACCTCTGGGACTTCTTGGTGTGCAGTCTGAGCAGAGCTGCTTTGGACAGAATGCTCCCTTGCCCATCCTCATTCTCCCCACACTCAGTGAGCATGAGACAGGGTATCTGACGTTCCCTGCTCTGCCAAAATATGCTGAGTGTAAACTTACAGTGGTGGGTTGAAACGCATCCTGCTGTCCATTTTGGGCAAAGGGCCTATATTGGTAATCTGCTGTGTAAGAAAGTGCCCCAAAATCTAGCAGCTTAAAACGACAGCTATTTATTATCTCACACAGGTTCTGAGAATTACGCATCCAGGAGCATATTAGTTGGGTGGTTCTGGCTCAGGGTCTCTGATGAGGTTGAAGTCAAGATGTTTGCACGTATCAGCTTTTAAGCTCACTCACCTGGCTGTTTGCAAGAGGTTTCAGTTCCTCCCCACAAAGGTCTCTCCATTAGGACAACCACCAAGTGGCTTCCTCCAGAGCAAGTCCTTCCAGAAAGAAGAAGCACTCAAAAGAAACAATGTTACACTTCCTTTTATCTAGTCATTGAGTCACACACCATTATTTCTGTCTTATTCTAGTCATTAAAATCAAGTCACCAAGTCCACCCCATTCCCAATGGAAGGGAATCATGCAAGGATGTGAATACCAGTAGGTAAGGATCAAAGGAGGCCATCTTAGAGGCTGGATACCACAGGGCCCAAGGAGTGCCCAGAAGATTTTGTCTTCCAAATGCCCAAGGAAAATGGTGCACAGCTCAACATTTGTGTGTGTTGGTGTGTGTGTGTGTGTGTGTGTGTGTGTGTTGGAGATAGGAAGGTCCTGGGGAGTACTTCCAAGTAATAGCTCCAAGTTTCTGTCTTCGTGCATCTCACATACTTTTGTCCATTTGAGATTGATGTTTTAAATTTTTGATGTGCAAGATCTCAGGTGACATCATTAAAAAAGCATGCCTACACTCTAAAATAGAGTATATTAATTTGGAAACAGGTTTTTTTGTGTATGAAATGTTGATAAAATTTGAAATCCATTATATTATTACAAGAAATTTCAGTACAATAATTTTCAATGACAGTAAAGGAAGAGCTATTTGATTTTTTAAATATGATTTAAATTCTCAATTATTGAATGAATGGAAAAATAATTTCATTACTTTTTTGTTTCTCATGTCTTATGATAAAATAAAGTTTCTAATCTCCCAGTAATTTAAAGAAACCAACATTAAAAAAGATTACCAAGAAATTTTATGCAGTTATTATCAGCCTAAAATCTAACCTAATAAAAAGAATTATGACTATGGAAATAATGTTGAGGTTTTTATTAAAATTTTAGAAAAGAATTTGGAATTTTACAAAATTTGTATAAATAAACCATCAAGCAAAATTGTTATTTAGCATATTATTTAATTTACTGAATTTTAATTTCATTATAATTATATTATATAGAAAAATATGATACTTTTTAATCCAAGTACCATATAAATGCCCCCAGTTGTCTTTCAGTTTATCACTGTGTATCATGACTTTTTTTTTCACTTCTCATGATGTGAAAAATTGTGAGGCACTGTGCTGTCTTCCCCATGAGTAAAGAATTGTAATCAAAGTATAGGACTACAGCTAAAACTACAATTTTTGTCTTTATCTCAAATAATGATAAAAGTATTGACACTAGTAAGAACTTTAGAGAACAACTACTAACCCAATATAATGAGATTTTTTTCACATGAGGAAATGGAGACTCAGAGAGTTTAAGTGGCATGTAAAATTATATGGTAGTTATGTCAATACAGCTCATTAGACATACCTGGAAACTACCAAGGTGAATCAGCCACACTACTGGATTTGTGTGTTTGCATGAGCCTCTGATCACTGTTTAAATTAGATGGATATGCTAGTTAGGCTTCTAACTACAATAAATTAAGTAGTATGTATTGTATGATTTCAAAGCCTCCAATAGCTGAAAGACTCCTAGGTTACTTACAAATGAGAAAACCAGTCCAGTTGCACACAATATTCTTACAGTTGGTAGGGTTGAACTGAAGTTAGAACCTAGTTCACCTGGATGAGTATTCTTTTGGTTGAATTAAAGTGGTCCTTTAAGTGCCTATGTTTTAAGCAATGTCTTACTAAGCAGAAAATATCCCACTGCCAAATATCTGCCAAATATTTAACACTGCTTCCAGGCTTTAAGATTTATATAGCTATTATTTGAAAGAATGCATTTGAAAGCATACCTCTTGTACAACATATTTTGACTTACTTTTATTTTGACATACTCTAAAATGTAATCCTCTAAATTAATTCCTACCATAAATATTTTCATTATATCACTTTTAAGTTAAATAATAAAAATATTAATTTTTCAGGTTAGAAAAAAATTTTATATTCATGATTGTTTTTTATAGACAGTTATAACCTAAAGGTAAACAATGCTTCCTGTAGAAGTTTTTCATTGTTTCCTCATGATATTTTTAAGATAAAAATTAAAGTATTTGTATATTATCAATTATTTACTTTGGCTTGTTTTGCCAGTCATAGAAATGGCATGTGTAATTAATAGATAATAAATAATGATTTCTCTAATTCGGGATTTCAAATTTTGTAAATATGTAGATAACCATATCAGTAAATTTTATTGTCTCATCCCCTTTGACTCTTTATTGCAGAAAAATAGGCAAGAACTGTTTCCAGGTAAATGGTTTTTTTAAAAAAATGGGCTGGATGATGACTTTTTAATAATAATAATAAACAAGCAACAAACAAATAGGAAGAAAGAGGCCCAAATTGAAAATGAGGATTTAAGTTAGCTAAATATAAGAATTTCCACAAACCAATTTTCCAATAAAATTGTGAAAGGGTGTGAAGATTATCTCACATAAATATAATCCTACAACTACCATCTGGTACAATATACTTCCCGTCTCTCAAACACCCACTGAAAATTTATGTTTAAGTCTGTTTTTATATGTAGTTATTATTCTATATGGGTACCTTGAGGGATGCAAACACTTTTCAAAGAAGTAGAATACTTATCAGAAATCCAGCTGTGAAAACTGCAGGGGGTTGTTCTTAAGGCACATGTGATAGTTAGGTTCATGTGTCCACCTGGCCGGTAACCATGCCTAGTTTCTAACAATGGTTTGACTGCTGCAAATTCCTGAATGTTTAACAAGCAGCTCTCCAAAGTCTGTGTCAGCCAGCTTCAGTACATCCCTGGTTGAAGCTCATTTCTGACTCTCTCCACAGCCAGCTGGGTTCCAAAATCATGGCTAATTCTATTAAAGCACAATTACCCCTACAACTCACCCATAGAGAACACTTGGCCCAGCTGCTCACAGGATGTCCATATTCTGCAAGGACACAGGAGGTTTCTCCTCAGCCTTCCTACAAGCATATGAGAGGTAAAAACCCAACCAAATTGATCTTAATCCCTCTTTGGGGAGACTTGGGCTGCTTCTAAGGCACTCTTTTTCTTTGACATTATGTCCCATTTTAGGCTTCCCCAACTCTATTTCCAAGCTCCCTCCAATCTCTCTCAAGTCAGCTCCATATCCTTTATAATATGAAGGGATAGGGGTCTTTTCTTATTTTACTGATATTTATTCTCTTTTATCTTTTTATCTTTTTTATTATTTTTTAGAGAAGTTGTGGCTTTACAAAAAAATCATGCAGAAAATACAGAGTTCCCATATACCACCTTATCATTAACACGTTGCATTGATGTGATACATTTGTTACAATTGATGATAGCACATTTTTTCTAATCATGCTACTAACTATACTCTGCAGTTGAATTTAGGGTTCACTGTTTATGTTGTGCAGTTCTACGGATCTTTTTTTTTTAAAAGATTTATTTATTTTATCACATATCTCCCCTTGCCCCCCGTTGCGGCGATGCGCCGAGACTTGGTCACTGCGCAGGCGCGGCTTTCCCCGCTTGTGGGCGGCTTCTGCTTCTATTCACGGCAGGCTCTTGCTTCAGTTCGCGGGTGGCTGGCTGTGCTCCATTCGCAGGCTACCTGCCCTGCCCGTGGCGGCTTTTGCCCTGTCCGTGGCAGCTTTTTGCCCTGCCCACGGCGGCTCCGGCCCACCCATGGTGGCTTGCCAATCTCAAGGCGGTCTGCCCTCTAGGAGTGGTCCCTGGGAACCGAACCCGGGGCCTCCCATGTGGTATGCCGGTGCCCTATCCACTGGGCTATCGAGCCGGCCCCTCTACGGATCTTTAAAAAACTTTTAGTTTAGTCTAAACTTTCCCCTTTTAACCACATTCTGATATATAATTCAGTGTTGTAAATTAGGTTCACAAATTTGTTCTAACCCACTGTTTGTTTAATGCATTGCAAAACCTTGATAGTGTGTATGGCCCTGGGAAAGTGTTTCCTTTGAATATAGAAACTGAAAAATGTAGAGCCTTTTGTTTAAAATAAAACCACCCTCCTACACACATATATCTTGTAATGCTCTTAGGCTTTATTGTCAACCAATCAGCCTGGTTGAGGAGCAGGTAAACAGAAAATGTCCTTGTGCTTCATAAATTTATTGCTGAAAGAAAGACTACAATAGTAGATGTCTCTGTCAAAAGAAAGGTTTCATACATTTGGGCAACTGTACTAAGAATCTTAGGGCTAGGGACTAAACACTGGAAAGTTTGAGCACCAATTACAGGCTCTAAAATTTGGTTCTGACTAGGATTATGAGAAGTTGATGAAGAAAGTCACTAAAATCAGCCTCATTTTAATATTTTCTGGATCTTTTTTTAAGCGTGTATATTTTAAAACAAAGATTTCAGATGCAGTTGCTTGTCAGAAAGCTCTATTTTTGTAAAAACACTGTAATTGAATTACATGTAATCTGTATTCTTATGTGTCCTATGTTAGTAGAAGAAGCTAAAATTTGGACCACAGGTATTTCCTTTTTCTCTACAATTTAAATCAATAACAACAACCTATCTATAACATGGACTGGGTAGTGGATTGGGGAGGGGGATGAGAGAGAATAAGACTGGATAACATTAAGGGAAAATTTCCCAAATTTACCACAAATCACTGTTTTAGTTTGCCAAAGGGCTGCTAATTCAAAGTACCAGGAATGTTTTGGCTTTTATAAAGAGAATTTAGTTAAGGTAAAAGCTTACAGTTTCAAGGCAGTGAATGTCCAACTTAAGGCACCATAAGAGGTGCTATCTCTCCTAAATCAGCTGCCATATATTGAAGCAAGATGGCAGGCAACCTCTGTCTGGACCCTCTGGGATCTACCATCGTCTGGAGCTCAGCTGAATACAACCAGAGAAACCCATCTCTCAGGCTGGGCTGCTCCTCTTTCTTTCCAATTTCAGCTGCAAGCTCTCAGGCAATGGCTCATCTCTCTCCAGGGGCTTTCCTTTCTGTCAGGTGGCAGAACTGAAAATGGCAGCTCTTTTTCCTGTGTGTCCTTTTTTTTTGATCCAACAAGAAGGCAGAGACTCAATGTGAGTCACTCCTCACTGACATAGTTCAGTTTAAAGTTTGCTCATGCCTACAGGAATGAACCAGCCCACAAACATAATCCTTCTCTTTTGGAGGTTCACAAAATAATTTCAAACTTCCACAATCACTCCGTTGATACTCAGCTTTCTCTGAGTTACTTCTAATTACCAGACATCCCTTATGCGCCATTTCGGATCCTCACAGTGTCGTCAATTTTCAAGCCACTGCTAGAGCAACCTGTCCTGCCTGGGCTCCAACCAGCTTTAGGCAGTTCAGCGTAACTATGCCCCTCTTTGGGGCCCTGCCTCAAGACTTTGT
>PVKH010023382.1:0-13868 GCA_004027955.1 Chaetophractus vellerosus
CTGCTTGTTCTTGCTGTGTTCATTTTTGTGTTCTTCTGTGTCTGCTTGTCTCCCTCCTTGCAGCGACCCGCCAAGTCAGCTCACCGCATGGCGGCCTTGCCTGCTCGCGGGTGGCTTGCCCTGCTTGTAGGGGCTTGCCCTGCTTGTGGGGGCTTTGCCCTGACCGTGGCGGCTTGCCCTGCCTGTGGCGGCTTTGCCCTGCCCATGGTGGCTTTGCCCTGCCCGCGACAGCTTTTGCCCTGCCTGCGGTGGCTTGCCTTCTCAAGGCGGCCTGCCCGCTTGAGGAGGCCCCGGGAACCAACCCGGGGCCTCCCATGTGGTAAACCGGCGCCCTACCAATTGAGCTACAGCCGGTCCCTGGTCAAGTGATTTTTGACAAGGATGTCAAAGCCACTCATCTGGGTCAGAACAGCCTATTCAACAAATGGTGCTGGGAAAACTGTATATCCATATCTAAAAGAAAGAGAACCCCTATCTCACACCTTATACAAAAATTAATTCAAAATGGATCAATGATCTAAATATAAAAACTAGAACCATAAAACTCTTAGAAGTAAATGTAGGGAAAGATCTTCAAGATCTTGTGGAAGGTGGTGGTTTCTTGGAGCAATGAAAATGAAGAAGATCTTCAAGATCTTGTGGAAGGTGGTGGTTTCTTGGAGCAATGAAAATGAAAATAGATAAATGGGACTGGCTCAAAATTAGACACTTTTGTCTTTCAAATGGTTTTTCTAAGAAGGTGAAAAGACAGCCAACTCAATGGGAAAAAATCATCGTAAACTACATACCTGACAAGGATTTGATTTCCACATTGTATAAAGAGATCACACAACTTAACAACAAAATGACAGGTAACCCAATTAAAAAATGGACAAAAGACTTGCCAATGTTCATATTGGCAGTATTCGCAATTGCTAAAAGATGGAAACAACCTAAGTGTCCATCATCTGATGAATGGATAAGCAAAATGTGGCATATACAAAGAGTGGAATAATATTCAGATGTAAGAAGAAATGGGAAAGCACATGACAACATGGAGGAACCTTGAGGACATTATGTTGAGTGAAATAAGCCAGGCACAAAAGGATGAATATTGTGTGGTCTCACTGATATGAACTAAATACAATAAGTGGACTTTGGGAGTTGGACTATGAGGAGTATAATGTATAACAGTGATTTTGGTGGTAGTTGAGGATTATGGTTAATATAAATACAGGAATGCTCTTCTACAAGGTGTTAAGAATGTGGTGATACATGGGAAAATATAACTAATGTAACTTATAGACTATAGTTAACAATAATATTGTAATGTTTTTGTAGCAAAAGTGAAGAAGGTAGTATATCAATCCTAAAGGTCAAGAAAAAAAAAAGAATATGGAGTTTAGTTTTATGAGAGATGAATATTAAGCATTTTAAATCTCTTCTTCATTTTCTTCATTAGCAAGAGACCTTGATAATATTATTTAACCAATCTGTGATCATCTGTGTAACTTTCTGAACACTGGAGAAACAGTTGAGTTTGTTTTTAGGATTAGATGAGATAAAAGTGCCTGGACAGAACTTTTTTGGATTAATGCTTCCCTAACTTGTTGAGCTACATTTTGTCTGTTATTTTATTTTTAAAATGTGAAATAAAGTTTGAAAAAAAATAGAAATACATACCTATCTTGCATTGTTATTTTCAGAAATAGAAATAATGTATATGAAGTGCATAGCATCATATTGCCTATGTTAGCCACCTATTTAATAAAGGTTATTATTATCATTATTATTGTAATGATATATTCTTGCTATTTATCATATACCCTCTGCTCTAATTAAATGCTAGTTGAGTATATAGTAAATTTTATTATTTATATAGTTATCACTACATAATAAGTGTAAGGAAAATACAATGCTGACCAAATATAAAATTTAGATATTTTAATTGGAATTTTCTTTCTTTCAGAATTACTTACTGTCATCTACCTTTCCAGAGTAAATGGCTCTATGTTGGAACAGAAAGAGGAAATACACATATTGTAAATATTGAATCTTTCATTCTCTCTGGATATGTTATCATGTGGAACAAAGCAATTGAACTGTAAGTTTGAACTTCAATATCATTTTATTTGGCTTATATGTATAATTGTGAACACATTTGGTTTTATGTAAAAATAATCATGATTAGTATACATATTTTAAATGCTGGTAGCTTATCTTCTCTTGCTCATTAAAATATTATTTTGGGTTCAAAGAAGAAGCAATTTGTCAATACCGTTCATGTTGTGATATGTACAGCTTTGGGTATGTGGTTGATAGCAATTACCACTTTATCTTTCGTACTGATAATTTTCTCCACATATAGATTGTGAAGTCCTCCAAATATGAAACTTCATGGAATTTGAAGTCATCTATTCATAGAACATATCAAAACAGTTCTCCTAGTCAATTTGTTAATCAGAAAACAATTTTTATTTAATAAATTTGAGTGCTCTGTACACATTAATTTCTTAAGATATATTTTGACTTGAGGTTGGCTCATTCTCTCATTCATATAAATGCTAAGTTACATCATTAGTCTTCTCCAAAATTCTGATTAAAATATCCTATTTTTATGAAGCTTGACACTGGTCTTTATAATAAATCTACTATTTCCTATCCCCAATTTTCAATATGCATGTATGTTACTTGATAATGAAGGTTGTTAGTAGTTATATTCTTATCACAATATTCCTTTTGTATTGTGTCCTAATATGTCTTTTATTAATGATAATTTTTCATTCCTCATTAGATGAAGAACTGCTCCAGGAGAGAATCTATGTGTATTGTTCTTTTCTTTTTCTTTATCCTTGACTTATTTTGGTACTTTCTACATAGTGGCTACTAATGATTGAATAACATTATTGAAGCTCTAGTGTTGACAACTTTCATTTATGCTTTCAAGATAATCGGTATGGGCTATTTTGCTCTTATTTGTTCTAATGCTTTGTATGTATATTTTTAAAAGTATTTATCCTTCAGATATTATGTTTTCCAAAACAAGTTATTTACCTTTTATTGCTCTTTGGGGAGGGCTTCCCTCCCTCTATAATCTTAGTCCTATACAAGCAATAAATATGTATGAGCTTAATGCTTTTTCATAATATTGTTTTATGATGTTGATAAAAACACACAAACTTAGAAAAACTTAGAGAAGATTGAATTATAGAATATTTAAAATGCAATATTAATACAAAGAGTAATATGTATATCATTTGTGTTCAGTTGAATGTTGCTAAAGTAATTAAGAAGTTTATATTTATCTTATATAGGTCAAAGAATTTACCACTCTTGTAATGTTTCCATACTAATTTACTTAACAAATCCTTTTCACAGTATAAACTAATACTATTTGAATTAAGGTTTATATGTATTTCTATAGGCTATACTTTATGATTTCAGGACAAATGAAGATTTTAAAAATGTATATTATAAAGGAAGGTAAACTTAGGAGACATTAAAGAAATAAAATGAGGCACTTTTTTATTTTTCATAAGTGTTATCTTACATATATAAGATTCAGCATCAGAATAGCATGTACTATTTTGTATATGATTCCTATGTTTTATAGAGTTTAAAGTGTCATACAAGGACACTCTAAAAGTCCTTGAAATATCCTCAAAGAATTTCTGAGTAGGCAGCATGACATCACCTGCTGATTGGTTTATTTAGATCAGATTTCCAAAAGTGTGTTCCATAGAACTCTAGTTTTATTCTGATAGACATAATTTAAATGGCAACTTCACACCTCCCAGACTTGTTGTTTATTTGATTTCTATCTTGAGATAAGTACAAAATGCATGTCATTTCGTGGCAATATGTGTCAAGTATATAACACAATAATAAAATATACATTTAACAAAAAGTCTTTTCATAAGAATTTTAACAATTCTTATGAAATATATTGTAACAATACATTTTATAAGTAAGACAAATGCAGGAATTGTATTTAAGAGATAAGAGATTATTTCTATTTTAAGCCCTCAATTGAAATACTTTTCAATCAATATTCATTATTTTTTAGCTTGCTTTCCATTGTAGTGAATTCTAATAGTAATTATAGGCATTTCCAAAAATTACAAGTAGTTTGTGTTTCCAAAATGTATATATTGGTTATTTAGAACCTGGAACACATTTCCCATAGAAACAGTGATTGCAGAACATCTCAAAATACTAATGTAGAACTAACCTGCCATTAACAGTATCTTATTGGAAAATATATTACAGGTTATAACACAGAAATAGTTGTTTCTGCAGACATCACTAGCATTTTTAAAGAGTAACTTTTTTTTCTATATATGATTAAAATTTGAACATGAAATTCAGAACTAAATCACTAATTCCAGGCTTATATTTATCACAAACATTCAAACATAGCTATTGAGCACTATTATATGCTGGATTCTAGAAACAACTCTGAATTGGGAACAAATTCCATTCTAATGAAAGTGAGAAAAAGTAAAAAGGCAATTATAATATAGTGGAAATAAAATGTGACAATTCCATAAGTACACCTAATATAGACATGGGATCTCAGCGAAGTGTCTGTGAAGGAAGTTCTATGCTGAGCTCTGAAGGATGAATTTCAGTTAGATGAGTGAAGAGTAGGGGGAGAGAGGTAACAGTGTTCTAGGGAGAAGGAATAGAATGCCCAAAAGCTGGAATGTGAGAGAATTTTCTTTCTATGCACAGAAATTTTGGGTAGTTTAGTTGATATGAATGCTTATGGGGAGAGATGACAAGAATTAAAGTTCAGGAGGTGATCAGGGTATATAATGTGAATGGTCTTATAAGCTAATTTGAGGAGTTTGGACTTGAAGGGCAATAGGGAGTTGGATTTTGAAGGGTTTTGCACAGGGAGTTGACTTTATTGGTTTTGCTAAAGACTACTATGAATGCAGGGATGTAGAAATGATTAGAAAGAAGAAAGACTGGAATTATTAGTGAAAATTATGTTGGTGGGTGTAAGTGTGGAGATAAGCTGGCATATTAAAGAGAAATTTAGAAGATGGAATTGAAAGGACTTGAATATTGGAAGAAATAAGAATAGGGAAGAATCATTAGTGAAAACTATGTTGGTGGGTGTAAGTGTGGAGATAAGCTGGCATATTAAAGAGAAATTTAGAAGATGGAATTGAAAGGACTTGAATATTGGAAGAAATAAGAATAGGGAAGAATTAAGGGTTTGGGCTTGCACAACTGTGTAGATAATGGTGCTATTTAGTGAAAGAGTGCAGGAGATTGGGTAGGTTGGGAATAAAATAATGAGTTCAATTTTAGGCAGGTTGAGTTGTATGTGTTTATGAAACATTCAGATGGAGTTGGTATGGGAGAATAGTAAGAAGTAGGATATATGAATCTGGAGGTAATGAGAGAGATCAGAACTTACATGGTCTGATTGTTGAAACCATGAAAATAGATGAGATTATACATGAGGAGTATATAGAAAAGAGCTAACAAACTGGTAGCCAGTGGGCCAATTCTGACTCACAGATATGTTTTGTTTGCTGCCAGAGTATTTAATATGTTCTGAGTTATTTGTTTCTCATATTTAAAATTGGTAGAGTGGACTTAAGAATTTGGATTTCTAGCTTTTCCTTAAAAAATCATGCGGCAATCATAGTCCAGCATTCCTGTATGGCAGTAATAACCTGGAGCCAAGTATCGACTTTCCTTTTATAAGGGAGTCAGATGCCATCCAGTTTGGCATAGTTCCTTTTTAGCCTATCTTACCCCTTTGCAATACCTTCCTACCTACTGTGGGCTCTTGAATTCATGACTCCATGGATGTATGAGAATAGAGGGCAGTCTAGGGCAGAACACCAAAAAATACCAATACTTAAGTTTTGGGAAGAGAAATAGTTTCCACAAAGGAAACTGTCAAGAAGTCTTTGTGGTAAATGAGAGAAATAAATAAGTAGGGGTACTTAGAAGAATTACTGGGCATTGTTTAGGTGGATGTTACATGAATTTAAATTCTTTGATAACACTGTCTAATTTACAGAATCTAGGGTCCACAGATAATTTTTTATTTAGGGGGGAGCAACTTTTTATGGCCATAAGTTTTGCAACGAGTAGTTGGTAGTTTTTGGAAGTTTAATGTTAGGAGAAAAATCAGAAGAAATACACCAAAATGTAATTCAAAAGTTCCCAAACTTATTTGATATGGAACATTCTTTGTGAAACATCTTGTGTCCCCACTAATTTATCATGGAGTACATTTTGGTAAATGTTGGTCCAACAAAACCTAACAGACAGATACTGGTTTTGTTTATTTTATTATTAGTGCCTAAATGATAATTGAGGAGTCATTTACCTATATAAAACACTGCATTTATGTATATATGATATATCACATATAAACATGGAAAACACAGTAAAAGCTCAGTAAACTTTTACGAAGCCCTTTCTAGTTTCATTTCTTCCTGTATATATCCTAGAACGCAAATAGTAACTCTGATTTCAAATTATCACAACAATCATAATACATTCTATTAAATACTTGGTATGATTAAGGCATTATATTAGGTGCTATACATATATTATTTCTAATTCTTACTGTTATTCAGTAGGATCATTGAACTATCCTCATTTTTTAAGGGGGTACTGGGGATTGAACGGGGGACCTCATACATGGGAAGCAGGTGCTCATATCACTGAGCTACACCTACTCCCCAACTATCCCCATTTTTAGATGAGAAGATTTAGAATGACACCACTAACAATATTTATCAATATCTAAGAAATATGTATTTACTTCCACTGCATTATATTGGGGAATCAGTATCAGTTCAACCTGGATTTTCTTAATTTGTCACTCTTCTCTGATTCAGAATAGTTTCTGTAATTTAAATCTTCATTGTTTTGTACAGAATATTTGATGGTTTTCATGTGTGCTCAAGAAATAAACTAAAGTTATGTTAATAAAATCATAATAGAATTTTTCTGACACAATTGTGTCATGAGAAGGGCTGTGGAAAATTGAGCAATAATTCTCTGGTCAATAGGACATATATTTAACCGTGACATAATCATGTTCAACAATGGCATAAGTTAACCTGGGGATTGTAAAAGAAACATGGCAGGTATTGGGATAGAAGAAATTTAAAGTCAGATTGACAGAGGACAGATGCCTTTAACAACATGCTGTTAGAATCATCATTATCTATTACTGCTACTCTAGCTAACCAGATAAGTAAGACATAACCAGTGAAACAGGCTTCCCCAATTTGTCAGTTTTCTAGACAATGGCTATCAATACAGAAAGTTTCTTCATAACTCAAAGGGGACACTGTACTTTTCTTAGAGGCAGAGTCAGAGGAGATTTCATGTCAAAGGAAATATTAAATCAGGGATATATTCTCTTTTCAATTTTGAAAGAGCAGCAGCATTGTGGCTGTAGAATTCTTTTGTCTATATAAATAAAAGTTCAATTTAAAATTCTCAGAGGCCTAGATCTGGCAACAAACATATCAGATAATGAAGAATCCCACTTTTAGGTGACCTATGTTCTTAAACCTGATTTTTCCAAAAAAATCACTCCTATTTTAATAGAGTTAGAAATCAGTAAAGAAATACAACCAAAAACTCAAATGAATCTAAACAAAAATCTTAATTTCTTTGTTCCAGTCTCTAATTGTAAGGTATTTTAATGTTAATTTAATACTGTTTTGAATTGATTTAACAGATCCACAAAGACTCATCCAGGTCCAGTTGTACACTTAAGTGATAGTCCAAGAGATGAAGGGAAAGTGAGTATTATAATACCATTATTCTTGCATTTGTTTTCCTCGTTCTTGAATAAAAGTGTTTCTTATTTTTCTACCTAACATCTAGCACAGGTCATGACATTCAGCGTAATCTAAAATTAAATTTTGTTGAATGAATGAATGAGTGAATGAATGAATGAATGAATTATTCATTCTAATAATGGTCCCAAATTAAGTCTTTAGTTCCATGTAGAGCTAGAGGTGATATTTAATTGTATAATTTTGAGGAAGATCTGTAACACTGTAGAACTTTAATTTTCAAGTATTCTATGCTTAGAACTAACTATTATTGATATAATTAACCAATGGCCCTGTTACTCAGTTTTGACAGTGATAAATGACCAATATTAAATAGCATAAGTTAGCCAATCTTGATTTTGTAACTATATAATGATATAGAAAATGTTGTCAGAGTACAGAAATAATCTTCATCCATTGTGATTATTTAATAATTTTCCATTGATGGTGAGGAAACAAAGTTGATAACATGAAAAGATCTAGTGGCACTATTAATATAAATAACATTTATTATGTCTTTTCAAATGTATAACTTTTGCTGATTACTATCGAAGACACTTGAATAAATTATTATAGGTTTGGTTCTATCTTTAAAGGATAGAAACTGAAAGCTTAACAAATGTTGAACCTGAAAATCAAGTTTACCTGATGATAATAGAAAGAACATAATATTTCATCAAATTAGTCTATAAATACAATGTAATCCTAATCAGATCCCATTGGAAATTGTTTCTTTTTAAAGAATTGACAAGCTAAATATAAAATTTATCCGAAAAAAATGTTTAATAATAACCAAAACATTTTGCAAAAGAAATATAGTACGATATTGATACAGGGACATACATGTAGATAAGTGGATCTAAATAGATATTGCAGAAATGGTCAAGGCATTTATGGGAATTTTATATATTTCATCAAAGATATTTCAGGACATGGTAAACTATTGAATTAACAGTGTTGGACATTTGGCTCTCCATTTGGAAAAAAATAGTAAGACCTCTACCTTATACCATTAACAGAAATAAATTCCAGGTGGAGAAAGTATATAAAGAAAAAATCACAACTATGAAAGTATTAGAGGAAACTGGTTGTTACTATGGCATATGAATACCTCTAGACAAGACATAAAACCTCAAAGCTTTAAGGAGAATACTATAGAAAGACAATCATGATAAGACAAAGGCTACAAACTGGGAGACGATATTTGCTACATATATATAACAGGCAAATAATGAACATTCAGAATATGTAAAGAACTTGTAATAAACCATTATCTTTCATAATAGGAATCAACAGATAATGTCTAATAAGTAAAGAAATGACAGTTGAAATTTATTTAGAAAAATGGAAATATGCCTACTAGAAAAGACAAGTATGAGAGTTGAAGGGGCACAACTCTGCGATTATACCAAATGCCATTGATTGTACAATTTAGATGGATTGTATGGTTTGTGAATACATTCCAATAAAATTGATCTATAAAAAGGTTGAAGGTGTGGTAGACTCTTGCCTATAGAGAGCAGGACTTGAAAGTGAGGAATACTCAACATCACTAGCAATTAGGGAATGCAATATATCATTTTCCCCCTCAGACTGGCAAAATATTAAAAATGAAAATATTTTTAATACCAGATAATGGAAAGGGCACCGAGGAATGAGTATCTAGATATAGCATTAGTTAGTATATATATAAGATAGGCAATTTAGCATTATCAGCCTTCAAAATATGTGTTCATTTTGAATTAATTGTGACCTAGAAAATGCATTTTGGATATCTATACTATTGATGTGACCCAAGAGGGAATATATTGGAAACAACCTAAATGCCTATTAATAGAAAATGAATACATGAATGTCATTACATACATACTATGGAATGCTGTGCGGATATACAAAGTTTTTTAAGATAATTTTAAAAAAAGTTTCAGAACAATAAGTGTGATGTTATATATTCATATGCCGGGGGGGAGGAAAACCTGAATGCATGCATATATACAAATCTGGGAGAATACTGGAGATTAGGTATTGGGGAAAATGATCAAAATAATTCTAATTGTATTGTTCAAATTTTTAGAATGTGTTAATGTGTGATTAAAAATAAAAGGAATGTATTAGAAAAGACTATTGGAGCCAGAAGACTATGCATTTGAATTGTGGCTATACTACTTTATTAACATATAACCTTGGATAAATCACTTGACTTTTTGGATCTCAGTTTTTATCGATAGTCTTGTGATATAGAAGTTTTTTATTTTAATGTGTTCAGTTTTATCAGTCTTGTCATTCATTCCTGATTTTTGTTTCTTATTTAGTAAATCTTTTCTTACCTGAGAGAAAATATAATCCTATTTTGGTATCAGTTTTAAGGCTTTGCATATCACATTTAGATTTTAATCCATATGTAATTTATGTTGATTTGAGCTAGGTATATGATTCTATTTTTACATATGAAAATTTTGTTTATTGAATAGTCAATCCATTTTCCACTGATTTGTAAAGGGCACCCCAGTCAAATATCAAGTACCCATATATGGGTGGGTCTTGTGGACTTTCTCTTCTGTTGCACTGATATATTTATCTATTATTGTACTAATAGCACTAATTGATATATCTATTGCACGAATATTATTATAATTATATTTTAAATATATTTATAATATTATTATAAATAATAAATAATTATTAGTTATAATGACCTTACAAAATGTCTTGATATCTAATAGGCCATTTTCTCTTCCTCTTTCATCTCCTCCTTCTTCTACTAAGTTATTTTGGCTATTTCTGCCCCTTTATTCTTCTATATGAATTTTAAGATACTTTTATCAAGCTCTATATTAAATCATGTTTGGATTTTGTGTGAAAATTGAACATATCGGTTAATTTAGAGAAAGTTTATGTCTTTAAGATATGGGTGTTCCATCTATAAACATGATATAGCATTCTATTTGTGTTGGCTTTCTTTTATGTTTTCTTATACCGTTTTATACCATTTTTGCAAAAGTTTTACATGGCTTTTGTTAGCTTAATTCTAAGTACCTTAAAGATTTTGTTGCTACCATAAATTAATCATCTTAAAATTAGTTTCATAATTATTGTTAGTGTATAAAGTAATGATTTTTTAATATTTTCTGTTCAGCTACATCTATCACAGAATGTTTTGTTTTTAATAGCTGTCTGTAGATTCTCTGGAATAGTCTGTGTATAAAAGCATAGCCAATATAGGGAAATTTTGTTTCTTCCTTTCCAGTATTTATACTTAAATATTTTGTCTTGTTTTGTTGTCTAAGAGTCCAGTGCAGTATTGAATAGAAATGGTTTTAGTGGGCACTTGATTTTGTTTCTATCTTCAAATGAAATGCTTCTAAGATTTCAAATAAGCAAAATGTTTGCTGCGGGTCTTTGGTAGGGTGCTTTTTTGAAGTTAAATGGTCTCCACCTATTTCCAATATTCTCAGTTTTAAGTTATGAATGTTGAATTTTACTGAATGCTTTTTCTACATGTTTTGAAGATGATTCTTCTCTAATCTGTTAATTTGTTGAAATATATGAATACATTTTCTAAACATCTTTGCATTTCTGGGATAAACTCAACTTGAAAGGGGAAAGCTTTCCTTGCAGGCATGTTGGTGAAATGAAAGAAGGAATTAACTTACTGAAGGTTCCTTACAGAATTAAGACAGTATCATAGAATCAGAAGATAGACCAACCTTCCCTCAAGACACCATTTATTAAAGAAACTGCACATTAATCTGTCAAATACAAGAGGGTGCTCTTGAACTGAGAGCCTGCATTGGACACATCTTATGCATCTTCTCAAATTCTCTCAGCCTTGTTTTTCTTTGATGCTTGCTTCCCTTAAGTTTTGGCAGAATTAATCAACTTCATGCAGCACTGCTTCCTGAACTTGGCTGGCTCTGGTTCCTCCCTTTAATTCTGTATTTAGAAGATGAGATACATCATACGACATGAGATCTCACTTCTCTAACAGTTACTAAAAGGGTCAGATAATACAACTTTGAAGTGAGTGGGTATTAACTTCCCATGGAGAAAATCTTGACCAGTATCAGATGAGAGACAAGAAATAAATTCTCTTTCCCTTTTTCACTGATTAGACTACTCTGAGTCATGGTTTTTCCACATAGACTATTAGAAACATCCTGTAAGACCAAGCAGATTCACCTGATATATGAATCATTGTGTTTCTACTTCTCAGGAAATAGTGGTGTTTTAGTTTACTGAAAGCTGCTGGGAGCAATATACCAGAAATAAGTTGGCTTTTACAATAGGGATTTATTGGGTTAAAAGCTATACTTCATAGGCGATGAAAGTGTCCAAATCAAGGCTTCATCAAGAAATGCTGTCTCACCAAGTTGCAGAAGTGGGCAATCAGGCACATGGTGGTATCATCTAAAGATGCTTTCTCCCTGAGCTCAGCTGCGGGCAATCGGGTACATGACAGTGTCTGCTAGTCTCTCCCTTCTCCTCTCTCCTCTGGGCCTCATCTTTTTCAGCTTCTGGCTAAAGTGGCTTCTTCTCGGCCCTTGTGTTCTGTTGATTCCAGCTTCTGGACCCCTGGGCCTTCTCTCCCAGCTTCTAGGTCCTTCTCTGTCTCTGCTGCTTTTTTTGTGTGTCTGTGGCTCTTTATTCCTCCATTTATAAAGGTGTCTAGTAAGAGGATTAAGACCCACCCTGGGTCTGCCCTACTGAAGTCATCTAACCAAAAAGAAGGCCCCTTAACTGGATCTAATAAAAAGGTCCTGTCTATAATACGTTTTACACTCACAGGAATGGATTAGCTTTAAGAATATGATCTTCTGGGATCTATCTAGCTTCAAACTGTCACAAGTGGTTAGTATGGTAATGAATCATTTTGCATTTACGTTTTTGCATTTCTTCAATTTTCCTTCATTTTTTCATTCCTGAGATTGTAATTGTCCATGAAGCATTAGTACTTAAGCCTTGACTTAATCTGTTTTCTACAAAACTGTGGTTAAAACATTAGTAATCAGAATTGGTCTAGATTAATTTTTTAATATACTTTTTATTACAAACGTTGTGAATTTAAAAAATATCATGCACATTTGTAGAATTTCCGTACAACAACCATTTACCAACATATCACACCGTTGTGGAACATTTGTTATAGATTATGAGATAATATCATCAGACTATTACCACTAACTGTGATCCATAGCATACATTTGGTATATTTTTTCCATTATTATTAACACAGTACATCTTTGGCATTGATGCAAGAATATTACAGTATTGCTGATAACTATAGTCCATAGGTTATATTAATTGTATTTTTTTCGTGCTTCTCTATATTCTCACCACCCTGCAATAGTGATGTACATCTGTTCTAGTTCACAGAAGGACATTCTTGCATTTGTACTATTAACCAAAAATATCATCCACTTCTGGGTTCACTGTGTTATTCAGCCCCTAGATTATTCTCTAGCTTTCTTTCAGTTGACATTTACATCCCTAGATCACCATTTTCAGCCACAATCCCATTTATAAACCAGTAGTTACTCACTATGATGTGTTACCATCGACTCTATTTCCACACTTTAATAGTCAAGTTAATTAAAACTTCTATATACTTTAAGCATCAGTACTCCTTCACAGCCCTCCCTTATCTCCTAATAATGTATACTCTAGGTTTTAATTCCATGTGTTTATTCTCCATATTTATTTCATATTAGTGAGACTATGCAGTATTTGTCCTTTTGTGTTTGGCTTACTTCACTTAGCATAATGTCTTTAAGATTCAGCCATGTTATCATATGTGTCCCAATTTCATTTCTTCTTACTGCAGCATAGTATTCCATCATGTACATATACATATATACACACCACATTTTGTTTATCCATTCATCAGTTGATGGACACTTGGGTTGTTCCCATCTTTTGGCAATTGTGAATAACGACACTATGAACATTGATAAGCAGATGTCTGTTCACATCACAGTTTTCAGTTCTTCTCGATATATTCCCAGTAGAGGAATTGCTGGATCATATGGCAGGTCTATATTTAGCTTCCTGAGGAACTGCCAA
>PVKH010023383.1:0-13863 GCA_004027955.1 Chaetophractus vellerosus
AGCCTTGGTCACTTTGATGGCTCACTGAATCTTTAAACAGTCATCCCACTCCCACTACAAAACCCAGTTTTCTGGATGTCCTTGTCAGAAAGTTTGGCCAGATGCAAGTTATAATGGCAAGTTATAATGAATTTATGGAATGCCTTATTCATCATCTTGTTATACATTAATTATTGAGTTTTATTAAGTAACTTATATCATAGTAAACATAAATGTGGCAGTGCATGCAAGTCCAAGAAATTCACTTGTCTTATCATGAAAAACATTATTTTGTTGTAGATGGTATGATAGAATGGTGGACTATCTTACTGAATATTAAAGTACCAATTCAGAGAAATCACATTGAAAATCTTGGGCATTATCTTTAAGAATGTATCGACCAATATATAATGTTGTTTCTCCATAGCCAGAATAAACTGCTATCAGTATCAAGGGAGGAAAGTTCAAGTAACTACTTTTACTATTACACTAGACCCCACTGAGAGAATTTTTGCTTCCTCTCCCACCATTTTCAGGTCAACTAGGTCCTAGGACTAAGTTACAAAGATTTTGTGTTTTCAACAGGGAACATAGCAGCTATTTTATTGAATTAGTAATTGAAAATACCACCTGGAAATTTGGGGCTCCTCACACTGAAGTGGCTGGATTGATTGATCCTGATGAGCAAAGGAAATTTGGTGGTTGCATCAAAATGAGTGCAGAGATGAACAATATCCTCTATCCATGGACTTCTCTAAAGCATCTCTTAAAATTATCAAGACAAATGCAAAAGATAATGAAAAAATAAATAACAAATAATGAAAGGTAAAAATACTAACTAAAGTTTCGTGACTAATTGCAGCAACAAGGACTGTTGTAACAATTCATATTTTTCTCTGCTCGTTAGATTTATATATGCATAAATGTATGTTTATGTTTGTGTACACACACATATATACTCACAGATATATACATATATATAAGGAACTTCTAAAATTTCCAAGACAAATAGTACGAGGTAATGAAAAATAAAGGAACTAAAATGTCAGAATCCTTGAGGATTTAGAAACTCAGGAATATTAAATAATGGATCAAAAATAGGAAGACTAGATAATGAATGAGAAGCAGATGTCAGCTTGAAAGCAAAGGGAAAGTGGAGCATAAACTGGAAGAAATAAAGATATAAATGAATCTGATGACCAATTACAGCAACAAGAGCTGTGGTAGCAATGCATAATTTCCTTCAATTGTTACTTTATATATATATATGAGCTAATAAATTGAACTTATTTTATATGAGATATTTTGATAGTTAATTTTACCATCTAATGTTTATGTTACACTTAATTGATTTGTGATTGCAATCTGAACGAGAAGAGAAACTAACATTTTAATCAACATTATTTAGAGTCTTTGTGATGGTTAAACTAATGTGTCAACTCAGCCAGGTAATTGTGCCCAGTTGTTTGGTCAAGCAAGCACTGGACTAATTGTAATACAAGGACATTTATGGACTTCAGTCCTCAATGACCCTACTGCATAGATGGCTGATTACATCTATGATCAACCAGGGAGTTTGCCATCAGCAATGAGTGATGTTTTGGCCAATCAATTGAGTGCCATAAAAGTGGAAGTGATTTCACATTCAGAGAGAATTTCCCAGCTCATCTTTGAACAATGTGTCCCGGAAACTCATCAAGGACTTTCACTGGACTTTCATTGGAGCCTCTGGTTGGCAGCCTGCCTGTGGAATCTGGACTTGTGCATCCCCATGGTCACGTGAGAGAATTTTATTAAATCTCATTCTATTTACAAATATCTCCTGCTGATTCTATTTCACTAGAGAACCCTTATTAATACAGCCATATACCAAGTTTTGGGGGATGATATTTTCCCATTTGGGGGTAGAGGATGAGAATATCTTTATAGAAACATCTTGATCAGTGTAAACAGAAAGATGTTTCTGTTTTATTAGGAGTTTCAAATTGTATAGAATAATGTTTATGAATACCGAGTAGCCAAAGTGTTTAAGTGTTTCACTCATTTATCTATTGGCCTCAGCTGGAAAATCCACCTTTCTAAGCTCTGCTTTGTGATACTGGACCTGGGGGTCTAAAAAACGTCATTTCTCCTCTATCAGATAGCTTCCAGTTAGATATTGTCAAGAGAGTTACAAGAGGAACAGAGAAAAGACTTCCTTATACTGTCAGAAGGAATAGTAAAAGTAAGGTGGATTTGAGGTAGATAAGTGAAGACAGTGAAGGTAAACTAACCACGAGAAAATATATCCTATATGCATAATCAGAAAATGGGCTTGGCAAGAGTTGAAGACACTGACCTATAATTTGAGGTTGGTTTTTGCATACTCTTGAATAAAATTTATCTATCTTTCATGTAAATGAGGATAATAGGTGCAAAGAATAAGACCACAACTGTTATGTGAGAACTGCAAGTACAAAGGGCTTTGCTATGGCTTTCAGCAGGATAAGCCCTGAGGATGTATAATATCAGGAAATATGATACCATCAAAATCACAAAACTAACCAAAGCAATCACACCTGAATTGACAATTATCAAGAGACCAAATTTGTATGTACCAATGCAGGCCAATTTCAGCATAGAATCCACATCACAGAAGAAGTGATCTATCTCATTGGGACCACAGAAGGGTAAGAGGATGGTGAGAAGAAATTGGTTGGCAGAGTGGACCAATCCCCCAGTACAACAAGCTATGATAGCCATGTTACAGCTCTGCCTGCTCATGGTGACAGTGTAGTGCAGGGGCTTGCAGATGGCCACTCAGCGGTCATAGGCCGCCCCTGTGAGGATAAAGATCTTGATGCCTCCAGAGAAATGTGTGGAAAAGAGCTGTGCTGTGCAATTATAATTGGAAACTGTTTTCCCTTCTGCCAGTAAGTCAGTCATTAGTTTGGGTGTCATGGTGGATGTGTACCAAAGGTCAGAGAGTGAGAGGTAATTAAGGAAGAAATACATGAACTGGCCAACTAACCAACTGCAGGATATAGAAATCATTATGAGCAAGTTTCTTATCCAAATCACAATGTAAAAAATATTTATAAATCATAATATTTCTGTGGAACTGTTTTGAGAAAGTCCCAAGAGAATAAACACAGTGACATTATTCCTATTTTCCATGGTCCAATAAAGTGAAAATGTGTAACAGGTACCTGAAATCATGTAATTCAATGTCAGAAACGTTTGTGAAGAATATTTATGATTATACACATCTCATGAGCTTATGTTTAATACCATGATTCCAGTTTTACAGAAAATGAAATTCTGTTGTTTAATAAAAGTATCTTTCCTGGTTTTCTCATGATGATTTCCATAGGTCTTTCAGAACATTATACTCAATCTTGACAATAAAAATGAATGCATTCAATCAGTCAAATAGAAACTTTTAAAAAAGCCATATAGATATAAAACATTTCGCAATTCCAACGGAAATACAAATACAACTACGTATTTAGAAAGGATGTCACTCTGGATCCTTATATACTCAAAATTTGTTAAAAATGCATGTATATGTCATGCATTGTCTTTGTTTAACCAAGCAAAAGCAAATGCAAATGCAAAGTTTTCATGGTGGGCACTAGTGGAATATATTCTACCTAAAAATAATTTTGGAATGGGGTAGAAAATAAAATTAAAGATTAATATAGTGACATATACATGTTTAATAAGTAGAAGAAAAAAGTCCTCTGCAAGAAACCAATGCAGAATATTTGATTAATATTTTTTTCTCATTTACTTTTTTCTTAGTTATTTGTGATGAGAAATGTTGATATTACACAACAGAAGTATATTTATACCCATTGGCATTTTAATGAAAATCTTATACTTAAATGGACCACAGAATAAAGCATTAGTTAAAACTACAAGAGAGAAGCATAAGGCAGTTTTACCTTCACAGCATTATTTAATGGAACCACAATGTGTGAATTTTGGAACTACTCACTTTATCTATGAATGTTATCTCCCACTTAAAATGGTGAATTTGTGACTGGTGGTTGTCATAAATAGTTGTAAAGATCAAAACAATCAATAAACCACTATTGCCTTATTAAACATAGAAATATTAAAATCTGATTTTTTATCAAAATATTAGTGCTACCAAATCAATATTCTAGCACTTGTTAAGAGCACTGCCTAATAAATATGACTCCCCTACAGAAAAGAAAATTGCAGCATCATAAAATCATTTTGCACACTAAGAAAACTGAGGTCTCCTAGTTAAAGCCCTTTATTCTTAATAAAAGTGTCTTTAATACTAGTCAAATATAGAATGAAAAAATGTTTTTACTCTCTTCATCATCCAGCAAATATCATTATATTAAACCAATAGCATTTGATATATGGAAATATAGCCTATGCAGTTCGGGTTGAACAGAGCTTCTGTTAACTTAGCTTGAGCCTCAACACTGATGGAAAATTAGCATAGATTGGTAAACACACGGTGCAAAAGTTTTTACTATAAATTTTGACCATAATCTGAATCATTAATACTCATCACCTTTCCTAAAAATCTGTGATACATCATTGGCCCTAATCTTGTAGCTAATATTCCACAGAAATTAATTTTTTTTCCCTCCTAATCTCTTTATTTCACAGATTATATTAACCATGTTGTGATCAAAATGAAAAAAAAAATCCATTGGAATGAAGATGGAGCTGTAAGACAATTGAATTTATTTCTACAGTGCAGTTTTAAGATTTAGAATTAACTTATAGACAAGTCTTTGATGTTTAAGTTTTCTCAATATACATCCACTTATAGTATGTAAAAATTTCCTCACCTATAAGTTAAAAGAATATTTTTTTGAAATAATATTTAAAATATTGTTTGGAACACTCAAAGTAATTGCCTATTCATTTACATGGACATAAAAGGAAAACATTATTTTAATCAAGTGCCAGGAAATAAAACCCACCCTAATTGTTCTTTCCCCATCCCTCCACTGAAAATGAATGAGAAAATTATGGTTGACATATGAAATTATGACTCAGAAAAAATTAAGATTATCAGAGTACTCAGGCAAAGCCAAACAAATATCTATCTGCGTTTAATGACACAAAATTAATATCCTTGATAATTAACTGTTTTCTGACATTCTACCTAGACAGTTTTAATAAAAAGTGTCCAAAACTCCAGTTTTCTCCATTCCCAAGGCCAGAAGTGATGATTATTTCCCTTCTTGGAAATCCTTCCTGTTGAATTAGCTTTCCCTTTAAAATAATGATTCTTCCTGTATAAACTGCTACTTATTTTCTAGCTCCTTAATTTTAGAATGGAGTGGAACACAGTTTCTATTGTGGACTTAGCCATCAATTTTAGTAGTGAACACTGTAAATGATTTGATTTCCTTTCAAAGTAACTTCTTCATCCAAAATATAGAGACATGATCTCCCTTAACTAAAACAGTGAGGTCTGAGCTTCACATTTAAAAATAGATAAAGGAGGGGAGCGGGTGTAGCTCAGTGGTTTGAGTGCCTTCCTCTGATATACGAGGTCCCGGTATAATCCCTGGTACTTCCTTAAAAAAAAATAGATAAAGGAGAACTTTGAAAAGACAAATGTAATAATATTTATGTAATAAAATTAGAATCATATTCAGTTTGATACTCACACAAGAGTAACAGTACTTTAGAGAGGTAAAAATCCCTGAAAGCTTTCCTGCGTTGATTATATAAAAAATACCTTATTATTACTTAGCAAATCAGAAAAGGAAAGCAGAATTTTCTGAGCCCAGCATACAAATTCATAAACCAAAAGATGTAGAACTAAAGCAACAGTAAATTTAATGTTAAAACCCTCACTTTTTCTATTAGCCTACTAATTTTACATAAAACCATGTAATATCCACAATTATTAGCATTGAAGTACTTAAGATATTCTAATCTTCATATGTAGGTGAAAATAGGATAATAAATTAAATCAAATCCTCTAAATCTATAAAAAACATAGATAAAACTCAAGCAAAAACTGAAAACTTACCCTATTCCTTTCTCCTACATATGTAGAAGAAATCATTACCATCGTAAACATCACGGGCAAGAATGGCAGTTAACAAAGTCCAGAGAGATAAGATATACACAGATTCCAATTTAGAAATACTTCCATTTGATTTTTATTGACCTGTTAGGAGTCTTTGGATAAGTTTATTTGCCAGGTAGTTTTGCAGGAACATTTCTTTCACTTTGTTTTCTCACGACTTTATAATATGTGAATCACTTTTTCTTAATCAACACACTTTGCTAACTTTCTACCAAAAGTTTTAATAGCTTTTTCCAATGGAAATTCTCCCCCTAGCTGAGCATCATTTCTCTCTCACTGAGTAACTTACTTGTCCTTTTAGAATATCACATCATAACCTTTTTAGGCAACTCTTTGAATTTATTAGTATATCAATCACAAAACAAATGAATCTATGAAAATCAGAGATTATCCCTTTATTTAACTCTGTTTAACAAACAATTACATATACTAAGGAGTCAAAACTAAATTATGGAGGAGCAGGTGTAGTTCAGTGGTTGAGAACCTGCTCCCCATGTACCAGATTTGGGGTTCAATCCCTGATACCTTCTATAAATAAATAAATAAATAAATAAATAAATAAATAAATCATATATCACCCATTCAGGCAGGTTATAAGAAGGAAAGATAAATACTTTACCACACAGGTTCATCTAATCCTTCTTCTATTATTGTGGATTCATTCTTATGCTTTTCTTCTCAGTGTTTTCTTTTTTTTCCTCTTTGAAATGCTGGTCATTCTCCTAGTGTTCAGATTATTTAATTTCAGATTCTTAAATTCACATTCCCCCACACCCCCCCCAACTCATTTCTATATCTTTTTTCCCATCTTTTCTTCTTCACATCTGCATGCAAAATTAAGCATACCTTCCAATGTCCTGTGTGAGCAGAACAAATTGAGCACTTACTGTGGTTCCTACACCAAATGTTCTCATTCATTCTTCAAAGCAGCACAGTCACCAGGCAAAGTAGAGAAGGCCAATAAAAGTCAGAGAAATAGGTAATTCTAGGGAAAGTGAAGGATTCAAATCAGAAAGTGTTAGATTGTGGGTTGCAAAAGGAGACTTTTTTTTTTACTTGATTCATGTGGACGCTAGAGGGACATTTCAAATGTCACTATTGTTGTCACTTGTCTTTATATATTCTATTCCGTAATTTAAAAGGGTCACAAATATTCAAGTTGCGCAGTGGCTGTAACAGTGGTTGAGTGCTTGCTTCACTTATCCTAGGTCCTGTGTCCAAACCCCAGTAACGCCTAAAAATAATAAAATAAATAAAATAATTAAAAATTCAAGTCAAGTCTAATACAATGCCCAAGTCATTGATTCAACGTAGCATATGAGGTTTGATTTGCCTCCAAAGAATTAACTTGCAAACAATTCTAGGATGTTTTTTCTTTATTTCAGTCCAGTCATTTCCATACAATCCTGAACAAATCATTTTTAGATTTTATTATACTTCTCTACTAAACATCTCCATTAGTCTGGATTATGTTTTAATTGCTGTGACTCTTCTTTAAGGAGAAGAAAGTCTTTCCCAGGATCCCCTCTGAGTTTCCCCTTCTTTCTGGATTTTTCTAGCCTTTTCCTCATCCTAGAAGCACATTTGCTCCAATGGATTCTCCAGTATCACAAATGAAAAATCCAAATATGCCTGTCTATTCTGGCTTCTTTTAAAAATGTCCATTTTTTAAATGATGTAAAATGTACTATCCCTCAATCTAACATATCAAATGTATACATATGGATAAAACAAAATCCAATTACTGCATATGTACATTTTTTCAAAATATTCTTTCAGTCATTGTAGCATCACTAAATCTTGAAAATGGCAAAAAAAATTAGAGAAAAAGAACTGCTCTTATTAATTTCTAGTTATAATTACTCTCAACCTTTTAGAATGTTTTATTCTTGTCTTTGATCTTGTATTTTCATCTATATACACAGTGTAGTTTTTTTATTACTTCATGTCATGATCCCACAATCTTACTAATTAATGTTATATTTTACATTGTGCATTACATTCTTAATGTACACTATCTTGCCAGAGAAAAATATAGTTTCTTTGGTAATTCAGTACAAAAATTTATTAAAATCCTTAGCCAGTCGCACAATTGGATCAATGATTCATCACATAACTCATTTTTCTTGTTCATACCATCAATTAGAAGGGTAATGAAAGGGTTCTTTGGGGTTGCTTTCCTTATGAAAGTAAATATATTTGGCCATGAGTTAAAAATGAGGGATAGGCATTGGGTTAATAAGAACAGAGGCACAATAAGAGCAAATACCTGTTCTTTCCTAGTGTTACTGCCTGTACTTTTTGAGAGTGCAGACAAAATACATCAATCATTTATTTTCTTCCCCTTAATATTTTTTTGATTCATCACTTACAGTGTTATGAACCTTCTTCTTCAAGTAAAGAATTAAAAAATAATTTGGACAGAAAGAACATATAGATAGGATATATTAACAAGCTAAATGAATATGAAGATGACTTTTTCTTTCTTGCGTAGATAAAATACAACTGGACTAAGAATAATATTTATCTCAAACCTTTTCTCTCAAAACTTGAGGACTTTGTTACATTGTTACTAATACTCTATATGACAGAGAAATGGCTTAATGTAGAATATTCATTTCTTTCTTAATAATTTGCCCAAATGATATTTATATAATTCCTCCCTAATAGAAGTCTCCTGTGATTTGTTTCTCAGATTATTTCCTTTCCCTTTCTTTCTCTTTCATTTTGTATTGCTATTAAAATTGTTATTACACTTCTAGAGCATTTTAAGTTTTCAGTTAATTTTTGTGTTTTTTGTATAATTCCTTTCCTAATGTTACACCATTGTCCACCACTTATAATTCCTATTCATTCTCATGGAGATACTATTTATTTGTATATTGATGATAAAAAATATTTTATTAAGTTTCTTTCTAACTCCTATAGGAAATCTTTTCCAGAAATCTATCTCCCCAATATCTACAAATGATATGTTTTATCCATGTACAGTGGTGTTACATATTTTAATATAATATATAAATGTTTTGTTACTTTTCTCTTATAAAATTTGAAATAAATATACAAAATTGATGCTAAATGAAACATTTTTTAAAACATAACTTCCCCTGGCCTATTTCCTGTCTATTAGGCTGGTGAAACAATTCACTTCTACTATTTATATAGCAACATAAACTAAGATGTGGAATTTCTTCTCCAACACAGAGTTGTATATCTGTTCGCCAAATAGAAGTCTAATGGAAATGTTATTTTTTCATCTTGTCTTTCTACATTCTGAATATATATGATGTAATAAATATTATGACAGAAATATAAAAAGCCACCAGGCCTTTCAAATCTTTGTCTCTCTATATATAACACTTTAAGGCAGTGAGAGGACCACTTTTCCTTCACAATTTAAACCAAATTCTATTCTATGTGGAATTCTTTATTTCGTAATTTATTTAAGGGGTCATCATTCATGATTTAGTCGAGTATATTATAAGAAAATAAAGCTCAATATTATACGTTTTTAATTTTCTGAAGACCACTTTTAATCTCCATTTTCTACAAAATGTCAAAACATTGAATGGTATAAAGTATAAGTTTCACTTACAAATTATTAAAGTTCAGGTTCAGCCTCACCTATAAGACAATAAAACACAGTCACCTTTCATTTTTCATGTATTTATACAACAAATAGCACCTTATCCAATTCACTCTTACATGGGAAATCGTCACATGACTTATATTTCTCCACCTTACCCTTCCTGACATTTATGAAATTAAGAAGTTGGTTTCAATGCTCTGACAACCGATGGAACTTAGTTTTCCAAGTCCACTTTATTCTCACATAAAGTTGTTTAGTATATTAGGCAGAATAAATCAATTGCGTTTTTCTTCTGAGAATAACTTTTTAAAAATATTTTATTTATTTTTTATATATCTATATATATTTTTAGGATACATTGATTACATGAATGTTACACAGAGATTCCAGGAGTACCCATATGTCACCCCCCCACACATTCCACCATGCCTCACATACACATCCCTCAGTGTGGCATAACACCTGTGATACATATACACATTTTGGGGCTTTGCCATCAAGCATAGATCACAGTTCAGACTGTAGACAACCTTCTCTCCCATACAGTTCCACATGATACATGATGATACAAAATGGCCTACATCCTCCATTGCAGCATCACCCACGACAATTCCCAGGTCCCAAAAAAAAAAAGCCGTGTTACAATTGTTCTTCCCTCACCCTACTCCCAAAGTGTCCAGTGACCTGGCTCCACATAATTTTGCAATTTCTTCCATTGCATATATCAGAAATCTATAGCAGGACACCAACAAGTCCATTCTAGTCCATAGTTCTTCCCCCAATCCCGAGGAGTCTGGGATGGTGATGTCCCCTCCACCACCAAGTGAGAGGGGGCTTATATCCCATGGACATGATGGAAGAGATTATCCTGCCTGCAGCTGCAGGCTCTCTGCATTCCCCTGCATAGCCATCGTCCATCATCAACTCCCAACTAGGTGTCCTGGGTGAGTCCATTGAGTTGTAGAGTAGGAGTTTCAGGTACACAGAGTCTCTGGACCCAGTAGGCACATGGACAGCCCGTAGTCTCGGGCTATGGAAGTACACCTAAAACTCTGGCACCAAATATAGGTTTAAATAGAAGAGACAGATGGACCATGTGCAGTGAAGACATATTTCGGTCACACTCTGTCACTCTCAGGAACAAGGATTCCGAATTAGGGCCCACTAGTAAGGCACCAAACTCTGGGAATATCTGCACTGATATAGGACCTGGACATCACCAAAGCCCTCCAGAGGCCCTCTGCTTGGGATGATATCCATATTGGAAGCCTAAGAGGTCCTACTGGGATTTGCATAAGTGTTACCTCTGGGTTGACCTCCCAACTCACTTTGAAGTCTCTTAGCCCTATGAACTCATTTAAAAAGTGGACATGTGACCTGAAAAGACAGTTCTCCAAGGAAGAAATACAAATGGCTAAAAAGCACATGAAAAAATGCTCGATATCTCTATCTATTAGAGAAATGCAAATCAAAACTACAATGAGATACCATCTTACACCCATTAGAATGGTGGCTATTAAAAAAACTGCAGACTATAAATGTTGGAGAGGATGTGGAGGAATGGGAACCCTCATCCACTGCTGGTGGGATTGTGACCTGGTCCTGCCACTGTGGAGGACAGTTTGATGGTTCCTCAAAAAACTATAGATCTTCCATATGATCCAGAGATTCCACTGCTGGGTATATACCCAGAAGAATTGAAAGCAAAGACACGAACAGATATATGTACACCAATGTTCCTATCGGCATTGTTCACTATTGGCAAAAGTTGGAATCAACCCAAATGCCCATCAACAGATGAATGGATAAACAAAATGTTGTAAATATATACAATGGAATATCACTCAGCAGTAAGAAGTAATAAAGTGCTAACACACGGGATAACATGGATGGATCTTGAAGACCTTATGTTTAGTGAAGCAAGCCAGGCATTGAAGGATGAACAGTACATGACCTCACTGATATGAATTAAGGAAATTGAGCAGTCCCTGAGAACTAGAGTCTGAAAGATTGCTTTACAAGAAAGAGAAAGAGAAGAGAAAGTTGTGGGGCATCATCCATAGGGACGTAATCTGTGGTGAGGTGATGGAGTGTGGTTGCATGTTGGGGGGATGGGACAGGTGGGTGGTGATATTGTTGGGTTTGGTGGTGCAGCGTTGTTGGCTACGAGAACTGGGAAGGGCAGGTTCAAAAGCCCAGGATGCTTTGGGGTCGTGGAAGAGGGACCTGATGAACACTTGGGGCTTTTGGGTGAAGTGTTGTGATTGCAGAGGTGGGAATGCACTTGTGGCAATGTGAAGTGGAAGTGTCACAGCTTGGGGATGCAGGTTGGGAGGCACTTGGGGGGGCGTATCTGCAGAGGGCCTCTGGGGAGTGTGGGAGTGTTCATCCTGTCATAATGTGCTGTATCAGTGGGTGGGGAACTACACAATGAGAGGAAAGGAGATGGACTCCCTATTTTTGGAGGTCTGATTTGCTCAGAAGTAGACAGGGTGTGACTCTTGGGAGCAGGGATAGTTCCCAGTGAGGGATGAACCAGTGAGCCAAGACACTGTTGCATGTATCTATGAACGCTGTCATCCAAAGAGTCAAGCCAGGGGGACGTTGTGGGCCCTGGGGGCAGGGGCAGGGAGGAACAGAGTTGATCGAACAAGGGGCATTTAGTGGCCAGTTGAAATGTTTTCTATTGCCTTGCAGTGATGGACACAGGACAAGGTGAATGCCATCAAAATGTATGAAAGTGTATGATCTAAAATGTGGACCTTGCTGTGGACCAATGACAATGTTTGGGAACTATGTTTCACTATCTGTATGTCAGTTTTACGTTGGTGCTGCCATCACAAACAAAAAGGTTTTGGTATGGGTATGGGGAACCAGGGAGGAAGTTGAGTATATTAGAGTGTCTTGTATTCTGTGTGTGATTCTGCTGTGACCTAAAACTTCTTTGAAAATTAAATGAAAAATGGTGGGATGTCATATATATTATAATATACATATTATTATTTTTTGACATTTTTTGAACAAACCAATCCTTTAATAATATTTTATTTTCTCTATTTCTCTTAATTTTTTATTTTTTAAGTTCTCATATATTTTAACTCTTACATTTAAACAATATTATTATTTCAGGGGGCCGGCTGTAGCCCAGTGGATAGGGCGCCAGTTCACCACATGGGAGGCCCCAGGTTCGGTTCCCAGGGACCTCTCCAAAGCGTGGCAGACTGCCTTGAGAGGGCAAAGCCGCCATGGGCGGGGCAGAGCCACCGTGGGCAGGGAAAAAAGCCGCCACAGGCAGGGCAAAGCTGCCACGGGCAGGGCAAAGCCGCCATGGGCAGGGCAAGCCACCCGCGAATGGAACAAAGCCTCCAATGAGTGGGGCAGGCCGCCTGTGCGGTGGGCTGACTCGGCGCGTCACCACAACGGCGGGGGGAGACAAAAAGCAGACAGAAGAACGCAAAAAGATGAACAAAGCAAGAGCAAGCAGAAAGGGGGGGATATGTAACAAAAAAAAATTATTATTTCATTTTCCTATCCATTGAAATTGGCTATTGTTATGGCTTCACCATTGAAGAGGCTATGGATCACAGAAGGGGCACAACAGGGACAGGAGAGCATCATTGGTGGGGGGTGTCAGGGTAGGGATGCATGGGAGGAAGTCCACCTGAACATACATAAAAGGTATGCAAAATTCTTCAAATGCTCATGGGGCATGGTCAAGGGGTGAAGAATTACTCAATAAATGGGAGAACACTGAAATCCCATCCTGGAGAGCTCTGCCATATTCTCCAAGAGAGTAGCAAAAGCCTCCCAAGTGCAGGGGCAGTGTCTGGCAAAGGAGGATGATCCATTGATGGGCCTTTGTTCTTGATGACTAACCTTATGAGTCTTTGCTCTTGAAATTGAAATAGCCTATTTTTATGGGGTGCCTAAGAGTTGCCTGTTGAGAACCTCCTTGTTGCTCAAATGTGGCCTCTCTCTAAGCCAAACTCAGCATATGAATGCATTACCTTCCTCCCAGCATGGAACATGACTTCCGGGGATGAGCCTCCCTGGCAAGGAGGGATTACTAACACATGCCAATGGGCAATATGACTGGAAAAAGACTTTGAATAAAAGGGGGAAATGGTAAAGAAAAATGAGTTCATAGTGCTACGAGACTTCAAAATGAGTCAGAAGGTCAACCCAGAGGTAACAATTATGCAGATCCCAGTTGGACCTC
>PVKH010023384.1:0-13873 GCA_004027955.1 Chaetophractus vellerosus
AAAAAAAAAAGAATCCACTTTTGCAAGAAGTATTAAAGGGAGCCCAAAAGAAAAAGGAGAGGCTTGGAGGAGAGTATGGAAGGCAAGACTAGCAGAAAGGATAACCAAAAGAGTAAAAAGACAGTCAAAAATAAGATGTAACATATGAGAGCCAAAGAATAAAATAGTGAAAGTAAATAATGCATTTACAACAGTAATATCAATGAGTATGAATGGATTAAACTCCCCAATCAAAAGATACTGGCTGACAGGATGGATTAAAAAAATATGACACATCCATATGCTGCCCTCAAGAGACTCATCTTAGGCACAGGGATACAAACCTGCTGAAAGTGAAAGGATGGAAAAAGATACTGCATGCAAACAGTAACCAAAACAGAGCAGGGCTAGCTATACTAATATCAGACAAAACAGACTTTAATTGTAATAAAGTTAAAAGAGATACAGAGGGGAAAATGTACCAGGAAGAAATAACCATCATAAACATCTATGCACCTAACCAGGGTGCCCCAAAATACATGAGACAAACTGGTAAAACTGAAGAGAGGAATAGACATCTCTGTAGTAACAGCTGGAAACGTCAACACACCACTCACATCATTAGATAGAACTAGACAGAAGATCAATAAGGAAACAGAGAACTTGAACAATATGATAAACGAGCTAGACCTAACAGACATATATAGAATGTTGCATCCCAAATCAGCGCATTATACATTCTTTTCAAGTGCCCATGCAGCTTTTTCTAGGATAGACCACATGTAGAGTCACAAAGCAGGTCTCAATAAATATAAAGAGATTGAATTTATATACAAAGCACGTTCGCAGATCATAATGGAATAAAACTGGAAATCAATAATAGATGGGAAAAGGGAAAATTCACAAATATGTGAGGCAAAACAACACAGTCCTAAACAATCAGGGGGTCAAAGAAGAAATTGTTAAGAGAAATTACTAAATATATTGAGATGAATGAAAACAAGAACACAACTTCTCAAAACTTATGGGATACAGTGAAGGTAGGGAAATTTAAAGCCCTAAATGCCTATATTAAAAAAAAAAAAAAAAGAGCTAAACTCAAAGATTTAACTCAACAACTAGAGAAACTAGAAAAAGAACAGCAAACCAATCCCGAAGCAAGCAGAAGGAAAGAAATAATAAAGATTAGAGCAGAAATAAATGAAAAGGAGAACAAAAAAAAAAATAGAGAAAAATCAACAAAACCAAAAGCTGGTTCTTTGAGAAGATCAATAAAATTGACAAACCTCTAGCTAGACTAACAAAGAAAAAGAGAGAGAACATGCAAATAAATACAATCAGAAACAAAAGGGGGGAAGTTACAATGACCCCACAGAAATAAAAACAATCATAAGAGGATATTATGAGAAACTATATGCCAACAAACTAGACAAACTAGATGAAATGCACAAATTACTAGAAATGCACAAACAACCTATACTGACACTACAAGAAATACAAGAACTTAACAAACCAATCACATTTAAGGAGACTGAATCCATCATCAAAAATCTCCCAGCAAAGAAAAGTCCAGGACCAGATGGCTTCACAGGTGAATTCTACCAAGAATTTCAAAAAGAATTAACAACAATCCTGTTTAAACTCTTCCAAAAAATTCAAAGGAGGGAAAATTACCCAGAACATTTTATGAAGCCAACATCACCCTAATACCAAAGCCAGATAAAGATACTACAAGAAAAGAAAATTACAGGCCAACACCTCCGATGAACATAGATGCAAAAATTCTCAACAAAATACTTGCAAATGGAATCCAACAGCATATCAAAAGACTTATACATCATGACCAAGTGGGATTTATTCCTGGTATGCAAGGCTGGTTCAACACAAGAAAAGCAATCAATGTAATACACCACATTAACAAACTGAAGGAAAAAAAACCACATGATCATATCAATTGATGCAGAAAATGCATTTGACAAAATCCAGCATCCTTTTTTGATAAAAACACTTCAAAAGATAAGAATAGAAGGGCAATTCCTCAATCTGATAAAAGGCATATATAAAAACCCACAGCCAACATCATACTCAATGGGGAAAGGTTGAAAGCTTTCCCTCTAAGATTGGGAACAGGACAAGGGTGCCCACTGTCAACATTCTTATTCAATATTGTACTAGAAGTTCTAGCTAGGGCAATTACACACACAAAAAAATTGAAGGCATCCAAATAGGAAAAGAAGAAGTAAAACTCACACCGTTTGCAGATTACATGATCCTGTACCTAGAAAATCCTGAAGTATCCACAACAAAGCTACTTGAGCTAATAAATTAATTCAGCAAAGTGGCAGAATATAAGATCAACAAGCAAAAATCAGTAATGTTTTTGTACACTAGTACTGAACAATCTGAAGAGGAAATCAGGGGAAATTTTCCGTTTTCAATAGCAACAAAAAGACTCAAATACCTAGGAGTCAATTTAAGCAAAGAAGTACAGGACCTACGTGAAGAGAACTACAAAAGAATGCCAAAAGAAATTTTGAAAGCCCTAAACAAATGGAAAGACATTCCCTGTTCATGGATTGGAAGAATAATTATCATGAAAATGTCGTTCTTACCCAAACTGATTTACATTGCAATAACAATCAAAATCCCAATAGCTTACTTTACAGAATTAGAGAAGACAATTACCAAATTCATATGGAAGGGTAAGTGCACCCAAATAGCCAAAGCATTCTAAAAAAGAAGAGTGAGAGTGGGAGGAATTTCACTGCCTGACCTTGAAACATATTACAAAGCTACAGCGGTCAAAACAGCATGGTACTGGCATAAAGATAAACACATCAATCAGTGGAACAGAATTGAGAACCCATAAATAAACCCTCACCTATACAGTCAGCTGTTTTTCTTTTTAATTTTTATTTTTTTAGGACACATTGATTTACATAAATGTTACACAGAAATTTTAGGAGTACCCATATGCCCCACCTCCCACACCTCCCACAACCTCCCACATATACATCCTTCATCAGTGTGACACATCACCTGTAAGGTCAACTGGTTTGTGACAAACCTACCAAGTCTATGCTAAGGGAAAAAAACAGTCTTTTCAACAAACGGTGCTGGGACAACTGGATATCTATCACCAGTAGAATGAAAGAGGACCCCATCTCACCCCCTATACAAGAATCAACTCAAAATGGATCAAAGATCTAAATATAAAAGCTAGGACCGTAAAACTACTAGAAGAAAACATAGGGAAACATCCTCAAGACCTTTTAGTAGGTGGTGGTTTCTTGGACCTTACACCCAAAGCACATGCAACAAAAGAAAAATAATAGATAATAGATAAATGGGACCTCCTCAAAATACTTCTGCACCTCACAGGACTTTGTCAAAAGGGTGAAAAGGCAGCCAACTCAACGGGAAAAATTTGGAAATCACAGATCTGATAAGGGTTTAATATCCAGGATATATAAATAGATGTTACATCTCAACAATGAAAAGACAAATGACACAATTTAAAACTAGGCAAAAGACTCGAATAGACATTTATCCAAAGAAGAAATACAAATGGCAAAAAACACATGAAGAAATGCTCAACATCACTCATGATTAGGGAAATGGAAATCAAAACTACAATGAGATATCATTTCACACCTATCAGAATGGCCACTATTAGAAAGACAGAGAATTACAAGTGTTGGAGAGGATGTGGAGAATTCCCACTGTTGGTGGGAATGGAGAATGGTACAGCCTCTGTGGAGGACCGTTTGGCAGTTCCTAAAGAAGTTGAATACAGACTTGCCACCTGACCTGTCAATACCACTACTGGGTATATACCCAGAAGAATGAGAGCAGTGACACAAACAGAAGTCTGCACACAGATGTTCATAGCAACATTATTCACAACTGCCAAAAGTTGGAAACAACTCAGGTGTCCATCAACAAACGAATGGATAAACAAACTGTGGTCTATTCACACGACGGAATATTATACAACTGTAAGAAGAAATGAAGTCATAAAGCATATGACAACATGGATGAACCTTGAGGACATTATGTTGAGCGAAGCAAGCCAGACACAAAAGGACAAATACTGAATGACTGCATTACTATGAACGAAATATATTGTGTAACATATTGTTTGATTCAAAAAAATGTATATGTATCCAGTACATTTAATTGAAAAATGTATTTATTCATCTGTATTTACTTTTTAGTTTTTAATTGTTTATATTTTCAATTATTAAAAGTACAAAATAAAGTTAAAAAAAAAAAAAGATGCAACAGAGAGAAACAAGGAAGAAAACACAATGAGACACAACAAAGCAGGGAGCAGAGGTTGCTCAAGTGATTAGGTGCCTCCCTGCCACACGGGAGGTCCCACGTTTGGTTTCCAGTACCTCCAAAAAAGAAGAGGATCACACAACAAACAGACACAGCAAGCAACAAATAACAGGGCTGGGGGGCACAGAGGATAAATAAATAATAAAAATAAAATAAAAGAAACAAAAAGAAAAGCTCTAAAGAAAACAAACAACAACAACAACAACAAAAAAAAACCAAGTGGGTAGGAGCAAATCTGTGTTGAAGGAAATGATAACTTAGTAAACAAGAATCAAAAAGAAGAAGAGAATCAAAAATAATGGATAAGATTAATAACAAACTCTCTACATTTGTCTTTACTCTTCCTTCTTCTCTCAGCTTCTTAAAAAGATAAAGTTATAAATAATTATAACATTTTGTTGGATTTTAACTATACATAACAAAAGCACAATAAAGGAATAAGAAATAGATCTAAATATGAATAACAGTCCTATATCTAACTGGAATAGGTAAAAATGTGAAGCAAATTATAAGTTAAAATGTATATTGTGGAGCAGTGTGAAGAAGAAGAGGGAAGAACAAGCCCCGGACCGACCGAATCCCGGGCCGCTGTATCACCACATCCAGTGCCCATGTCCTGCCGCCACCACCATGCCCAAGAGAAAGGCTGAAGGAGACATTAAAGGAGATAAAGCCAAGGTAAAGGATGAACCACAGAGAACTGCAAGGTTATCTGCTAAACCTGCTCCTCCAAAGCCAGAACCTGAGCCTAAAAAGGCCCCTGCAAAGAAGGGAGAGAAGATACCCGAAAGGAAAAGGAAAGCAGATGCTGGCAAGGATGGGAATAACCCTGCAGAAAACAGAGATGCCAAAACAGACCAGGCACAGAAAGGTGAAGGTGCTGGAGATGCCAAGTGAAGAGTGTGTATTTTTAATAACTGTGTACTTCTGCTGACTGTACAGTTTGACATGCTATTTTTTATCAAGTTTATAAAAATGCAGACTTCTGTTTTACTTTTTTTTTAAGCTATGTTGTTAGCACAAAGAACACTTCATTGTTGTTTTCGGGAGAATAGACAAATGTCACTAATAGAATATCACTGAAGCTGGATTAATATGGCAGAAAACACCTTTCCCCTCTAGTTTTTTGAGAGACTTCCATTTTCACTCTCAGGAGATGAGAATCCCTGACACTGATAAATATTATTCACCTTGGCACAGCTGCCTTGCGTTGTGGAAAAATTAAAATTCGTTTTTATGTCCTCATGACCTCCTCTCTCTCTGCCTTCAGCATATACTTGACTTCCTTAAACCTAGAGACCTGTTGGGGCCTGACCCAAAAAAATTGGTTACCAGGATGTCAGGCAATCTGGACTTTCCAGTGAGGCCACAGAAATGGCATCCCTCAAAAGAGTAGCAATTCCTTTTTCAGATTGTGAATAATTCTGCTGTTTCATTTCTAAAAAGTCAGGGTCTGCTCATGAAAAGTTCTTAAACAACATGCTAAAAGTGAAATGTCAACCCTCACTCTCAACTTCTCACAACTTCCCCTGTTCAGAGCATCAAATGAAGACTTCACTGGGTCTTATAGTGGCTTTCCGATTTTGGCAGTCCATTGAAGAAGGGAGTTTGAAAGTTGTTTTTTACTGTTAACGATTGTCTTCCCATGTCCTGCCTGAAATGCCATGATTGTTTATGAAAAGTATCTTTAATAAAAGCTAGATACAGTTAGGCTTGGAGCATCAACAACCAAAAATGTCTATTGTAAGCTCTAGAGCAACCACAAAGAGAATAATTTATAAAAATAGTAAAAAAAAAAAAAAAAAAATCCCGAAAAGGAAAAGAAATAAAATGTTATACTAGAAAATGTTAATAATAAGTAAAAGAAAGCAGTAAAGAAGAAACAAACAAAAGACATGAGAACAAAAAAGAAAAAAAAAAAGACGAGACAGAAACAAAACATAAAATGGCAGAGGGAAATTCAATTTTATCAATAAAAACCTTAAATATGAATGGATTAAACAATCCAATAAACAGAGACAGATGTCAAAGTGGAATGAAATAACAAGATACAACTATATTGGGGAGAAAAAAGATACAATCATATGCTCCATACAGGAGACATGTTTTGGACTCAAAGACACAAATAGGTTGAAAGTAAAAGAATGAAGAGCATAAACCATGGAAAAAGGAACTATAAAAGAGGTAGAGTGACTAAACAATATCTATAGATAAGATAGACTTTAAAACAAATAACTATTTGAGCTAATAAAAAAAAGTTCAGCAAGGTTTCAGGATGCAAGCTGCAAATGCAAAAATCTATTGTATTTCTATGCACTAGCTATAAAATAATCCAAAAATAAAATTAAGAAAACAATTATATTCACAACACCATCAGAAAGAAAATACTTAGAAATAAATATAAGTATACAAAAATTTGTACTCTAAAATCTATAAAACATTATTGAAGGTTATTAAAGACAACTTTAGGGCCCGGCTAGATAGCTCAGTGGATAAAGAGCTCGCCGGTGTACCACATGGGAGGCCCCGGGTTCGGTTCCCGGGGACCTCTCCGAGCGGGCAGATGGCCTTGAGAAAGGCAAGCTGCCATGGGCGGGGCAGAGCCTCCGTGGGCAAGGCAAAAAGCCACCACGGGCAGGGCGGAGCCCCCACGGGCATGGCAAAGTCACCCGTGAAAAGCGGAGCTGCCGCCTGCGAACTGCGGAAGCCGAGCAGCCCGCAAAAAACATGGAGGACTGCTGCCCGCAAATCATGGAGTGGAGCCACCCGTGGGAACGGAATGGAGTCACCCTCGAATGGAACGAGCCACCGCCGTGGAGGGCCGACTCGGCGCGTCGCCACGGGGACGGGGGGAGACAAGAAGCAGACATAGAAAAACACAGAAGAATGGACACACAGCAAGAGCAAGCAGAAAGGGGGGGGGGAATATGTAATAAATAATAAATAAATCTTTAAAAAAAAATAATAAAGACAACTTTAATAGATATCCATGTTTATGGATAGAGAAATTTATTATTATGAAAATGGTAATATTCCGCAAACTGAATTACAGGATCAATGCCACATCCATATCAAAATCCAAGCTCACTTTTATACAGAAATTGTTAAATTGACTGAAAATTCACATGGGAATTCAAGGTACCCAGAATAGCCAAAACTATCTTGAAAAACAAAAAACTGGCAGATTGACGTGTCAAAAAGAACAATGCTGGAGAATTTACATGTTGTGATTTCCAAGCTTACTACAAAGTTACAGTAATCAAAAGTGTGGCACTGGCAAAGAAAAAGAAATATACCTCAACGGAATAGAAATGAGAGCCTAAAAATAAAACCCTTTGTTATGGACAACTGATTTTCAACAAGGGTTCAAAAAATTCAACGGCAAAGATCAATCTTTTCAAAAATGGTACTGGAAAAACTGGATGAAATTGGAGCTCTTCTTTATAATATACACAAAATTAAACCAAAATAAATATAGGCCTACATGTATTAAAGCTAATATAAAACTTTTAGAAGGAACTACATACAGCAGTAAATGTTGCTGACATTGGGTTAGGGAAAGTCTTCTCAGATACGGCACCAAAAGCACAAAGAATAACCAAAAAAAAAAAAACCCTGATAAAGTGAATTTCATCAAAATTAAAAGCTTTTGTGCTTCAAAGTATACCATCAAGAAAGGTAAAAGACAAATGGGAACAAAATTTTGTGAATTTAAGTAATAAGGGACTTATATCCAAAATATACAAAGATCTCTTACATCTTAACAATAAAAAGACAAAACAGGGAAGCGGCTGTGGCTCAAGCGATTAGGCTTCCGCCTACCACATGGGAGGTCCTGGGTTCAGTTCCCAGTGCCTCCCACAGAAGGCGAGCTGGCGTGACCGGCAGGCACAGTGAGCTGACGCAACAAGATGATGTAACAAAAGAGACACAAAGAGGAAACACAATGAGAGACACAACAAAGTAAGAAGCAGAGGTGGCTCAAGCAACTGAGCGCCTCTCGTGCACATGGGAGGTCCCAGGTTTGGTTCCCAGTGCCTCCTAAAGAGAAGATAAGCAGTCACAGAGAGCACACAGCAAATGGACAGAGAGAGCAGAGAGTGACCGCAAACAACGAGGGCAGGTGGAATAAATAAATAAAATAAATCTTTTTTTTTTTAATATATAAGACAACCCAGTTAAAAAAGGAAGTCATTTATCTAAAGAAAATACAGATAGCCAATAAGCACATGAAAAGATGCTCAACATCATTAGCCACCAGAGAAATGTAAACAATGAGATACAATGCTATACCCACTAGGATGACTAAAATCAGAAAGAACAGGCAACAAGTATTAACAAGGATATGAAGTAATAAGAATCATTTACATTAGAAAATAAAATAGTACAGCGGCTTTGGAAAATACTCTGATGGTGGTTCCACGAAAGATTAGAGTCACTATATGGTCCGCTCCTAAGTATATAACCAAGAGAATCAAAAACATGCTTACACAAAAACTAGTACACAAATGTTCACAGAAGCATTATTCATAACAGCCAAAATAGGGGGGGAAAAATGTTCATTACCCAACAACTGGTAACCAAAATGTGGTATATCCACAAGTGGAATATTACTCAGCAATAAAAAAGGATAAAGTGCTAGCAAATGAACCTTCTAAAGATTATGCAAAGTCAAAAAGCCAGTCACAAAAGAACACATACTGTAGGGCTCCAGATAAATGAAATCTCCAGAACAGACAAATCTAGAGATGGCAAGTAGATTGATTAGTGGTTGCCTGGGAGCAGGCATGGGGGGTGGGGTGACTGCTAATGGGTACAGGGTTTCTTTTGGCAGTTATGAAAATGTTCTAAAATTGGATGAATGATAGTTGTACACCTCTGTGAATGTTTGTGCAATTTATATGTCTGGGTTGTATGGTATGTGAGTTATATCCTAACAAAGCTCCTGAAAACACAATTTAAAAATCTAGAGATTACTAACAGGGCCCATGCTAGCCCTGAACACTTTCATGAAAACATACACAAATCTGTTTACATGGAGAAAAACAATCTTAACTACGCAAATACAGAAAACATAAAATTTTCATCACTACTTCAAAAAGAAGATATGATGTTTTAATCCTAACAACAGTTATATAGGAAAACAAAATGAAAGAACAGTTATACTAACTAATCATGAAGTCAATTCAATTCAAAATTACAGGGAAGTGGATGTGGCTCAAGCTATTGGGCTCCCGCCTACCATATAGGAGGCCCAAGGTTTGATTCCCAGTGCCTCCTAGTGAAAGGCAAGCTGGCCCGCACAGGAGTGCTGGCCTGCGCAGGAGAGCTGGCGCAGCAAGATGACGCAAGAAAAAGAGACACAGAATAGAAACAATAAGAGATGCGGCAGTCCTGGGAGCTGAGATGGTGTAGGAGGTTGAGCGCTTCTCTCCACCCTGGAAGGTCCCAGGATTGGTTCACAGTGCCACCTAAAGAGAAGACAAGCAGACACAGAAGAACACACAGAAAGCAGACTGCAATCACAAAACAAGGGTGGGGAGGACACAAATAAATAAATAAATACATCTTTTTTAAAAATTACATTGTTTGAGCTCCTACTATGTGCAAGGTAATTTTGCTAGATGGTAAGAGTAATTCCAAAATAATAATAATAATAGGTATATACAAGGCTACTACCCTCCACTAGTGGTAGGTAAAAAAAAAAAAAAAGACACACAGGGGAAGCAGATGTGGCTCAAGCGGTTGAGCTCCTGCCTTCCACACTAGAGGTCCTGGGTTCAGTTCCCAGTGCCTCCTGGAAAAGATGAGTGAGACAGCGAGCTGGCACGACAGGCAGGCATGGCGAGCTGATGCAGCAAGATGACACAACAAGGAGAAAAAAAAAGGAAAGATAATGAGAGACACAACAAAGCAGGGAGCTAAGGTGGCTCAAGTGATTGAGCACCTCTCTCCCACATGGGAAGTCCAAGGTTCAGTTCCCAATGCCTCCCAACAAGATGAGCAGACAAAGAAAGCACACTGCAAATGGACAGAGAGAGCAGACAGCGAGCACAAAACAACTGGGGGGGGGGGTTAAATCTTAAAAAAGAAAGAAAAAAGGACACACGGGTATTTATTCTAATATGGCAAGACAGTAGGAAGTGCTAAGCACTGAGTGTAAATAGTGCCAAAGAAAGGTGGAAAGCTAGTTCCTACTAGCACTGAAGGCAAATGGAGGAAAGGAGGGAGAGTTTGGGTAGCTGCAAACAATAAGTAGACTGACAGAAGTAGAGTGGAGATAAGGAAGTGAGGGCATCATGCTACAGGCCCAGAAGTCAAACTGTTGTGGTTTTTGATGCGAGGGAGGGAACTTATTCCATATCCTTGTGTATACAAATATACGTTCTGAGACGATGACTATGTAGAAGATAATCTAGAGGCAGTAGAACCTGAAGACAAGGAAATTAGATAAAAGACAGATGAAACAATCCTTTACTCCTGGATCAGGAGGCTAAAATGGTATGACATGGAGACAGTGGCGAGCATTTTCAGCTCCTGATTGCCCAGTTTCCAAGGGTGGCAAAGGTAGCAGCTGTTTCTCCGGTGCTTCCCAACAGCTGAAATCTCCTTCTGCTTAATATAGTGAAGGTGGTTTCTGTTATCTATTTAAATCCTGAATAAAGGCTTGAATTATAGCAGTGGCAGCAAAAAAGCAGGAAAATACTTTGGGGGGCCGTTTCACTAAGACAGAAACACAATAAATGAACTAGATGGTTGATGATTGCATAGCTGGTACAAAGGAGATGAGGATGGTCTTGAAATTAATGGGTTTAAGCTGTACATGAGTCATCTACATACATCTAAACTCCAAAAATTAAAAGAGGTCAGAACTAGAAACACACTGAGATAGAAGATGAGACTGCCCAAAGACAACATGTACAAATCTCCAAGATCAAATGTGAGGACAGAAAACTTTGAGGGGAAATCAATGAAGAACAGGAAAACCACAAAGGTGAAAAATAAAGCAGGAAAACTTGGAGAGGACAGTGTACAAAAACCAAGGGAAGAAAGAGCCAAGGACTGAGTTGTCCATAGTGTCAAATGTAGCCTACATACAAGCTACATGCAAATAAGACATTTAATCTTTTCAAAAAAGTTAGATAAATTAGTAAGTAACCAACCTTTGCCCATTTACAGCCTACTGGCTAAAGTGGCTAAGGAAAATCTGAAGCTAGAAAATCAGCCATGGGTACTTTCTGATGTTGCCACTTTTTAGAATGGGTACCACCTTTCAAAAATTAAACTTGGAATAGTCCAATCCATTAAGTTTTTTTTTTTCTTATACTTTCTAGGCTTCCTATCTAATTTTCAAGATCTGACCCATCCCAAGGTTTTACTACTGGTCTCCTAAATTTTTTCTAGTATTTTCATAATTTTTACATCTAGATTTTAATCAATATGGCATTCATTTTTCTCTGTGATTTGAGAGACCTACTTTCTTTCAGATTTATTACCTGAGCCATTTTATTAAATAAGCCACCTTTTTCCAAATTAACCAAAATGTCACTTTCATCAGTAAGTCTTCATCCACACTTAGATCTGTTTCTGGATGCCATTTTGTTTCTCTATTTGTCTACTCCTTTGTTAATACGATACTGGTCCAGCGTGATATTAGCAAAGTAACCTGTGGTCTGTTTTCCATCAACGTGAATTTGCTATTTTTTATCACCTCTACTAACTGATAATATTTCTAACACATAATCTGAAGACACTATTGGTGGTCCATGAGGATGTGCTGGTGTTGGACAGATCCAACAAAAGATAGATGGACAAAGATTAAGTTTCCAAACAAATAAAGGAGAACTAACCGCTTCAAATCAACACACACACACCCCAACTTTAAATCACTGGACAAAATTAATATATATTCATCCTGACCTCTTGCTTCTCTGTCCAAACAGCTAAAAGAACAAAAGCAAGTTCGTCAGAGAAGGAAACTGCAAAATGGTGCTCCCTTGAATAAATGAATGTGTGAAGCCTGGAGTCCACTCACTAAAGCAGCAAAGTAAGTGGTCTTTTTACACACTGGAATACTCCTTCACTGTCCTACCTAGGCTGCGGGTTTTAGCAAATAAAAATACAAGATGCTCAGTTAAATATGAACTTCAGATAAACAACAAATACATTTTAATATAAGTATGTGAGGAGAGGAGTCAAGATGGCGTCGGTTTAGGTGGGCACTCACCATCTCTCTCGCAGAGGATGGCTGATTGGGGTCAGGATCCTGCCCGGGTGGGCCACTGTGGGAGCCCACGGAGTGAGAGCCTTAGCGACATCGATCTGGAGGGAGCAGGACAGGGAGGTGGATTGCTCGAGATAAAACCGTGAGTTTTTCCCCAGCTGGAAATTGTGGATGCAGATAGCTAAGCCCTACCCCCAGGGAAAAGGCGACTCCCGCCGGCAAGGGTAAGAGGGCGCATTCTCCAAGAGTGGGAGGGTTCTGGCAGAGGGTAGAGAGGGGTTTCCTTTCTGCGGGTTTAGTTGCTTGGAGCCTGCTGCAGCTTTGGGGGCACGCCAGCCAGCTTGAAGTGGTGCTGGGCTGAGGGGAGAGGCGAATTTGCTGAGGAAGCCTGATTTACCTAGCCACCCTGGGATACAGAGGCCTGACTTGGAAAAGGGTGGAGTCAGCCAATTTTATAGTTCTGTGCTGAGGAGTATCAGAGCTTCAGCTCCCCTAGGAGGGTCAGACAGTGGGAAGTGTTTGATAAGCTTCCACAAGCCTATTTAGGGTCCCCAGGAGGAGGGGGTGGTCTAGAAGAGGTCTTCTTTTGGGTCCCGTCTCAAAAAAACAAACAAACAAAAAAAAGTTACTTAAAAGAAAAAATTTTAACTTAGTTCACTCGCTAAAAGCTGCCTCAAAGCCTACAGAGAGAAGCCTGCAGGGTAACTGATGAACACAGGCAGGCTGAGAGGCTCCACAAGGGCCCAAGAAGGAACACTGTTCTTCCTTAGCTTTGTTGGACGGCTTGCTTGTGTGTTTGTTTGCTTTTTCTTTCCTCTCCCACCCCTGCCCTTTTTTTAAATTAGGTGCTGCTAGCTTGTTTCTTCTTTACTGTGCTGCTTCTTCCTTGATTTCCCATTTTCTGTGTATATTGATTTTGTCTACCAACACTATCTCTTTCCCTCCCATCATCTTTCTATCTTCTGCTTTCTGTTGTGGCTCTCACATTCCACCTTTTTTCATTAGTCCTCAACTTCAGAGGTGTTGATTTCTATCTTGTCTATTCTGTTTTCTATCTTTTTTTTAATTAACTTTTTTCCTTTCAGCCCTTTCTTTACACTTTCTCTCTCTCTCTTCATCATTCTGACCTTTTAAATCATTCTATATATTTTTCTCTATTTGGTTTCACATTCCACTGCAAGTACTCTGCTTTTTTTCCCCTATTACTACTCTACACTGCCTACATGAGTTAATATTCATTTTACTAAGTCTTCTACAGCCCCTCTTCTAACTTTTATCAATATTACTATTATCCTTTTTCCTTTTCTATCTCTTCCAATTCCTCTG
>PVKH010023385.1:0-13863 GCA_004027955.1 Chaetophractus vellerosus
TTTTTTTTTTCTTCTTTAAGGATTATTGCCTCAAGATGTATCTTAAGCATTAAATTCTCAATTAAAAGAAATTCATCCTTTGAAAATTAAAAACAGCTACAAAATTTGATGAGCATTGTCTATCTTGTTTACAGAAGTGGGCCACATAAAGCCTACATAAATAGAAATAGGGTTATACGCCAGTGAAGAGTGATTCAAACACATGGATAACCATGTAATCCTGAGAAACAATGCTACAGAAATAAATTATTTCCTTTCACATACATGTAGCACACTAAGTTATTTAAAAATTAGTATTCAAACAATTCTTTCTTTGATTCAATTTTTTGTTTGTTTGGTTTTTGGCTTCAAATAGTCTCCCATTAGAATACAGCAAGTAGGTGAATTAGGTTACTTAAGGAAGCTTAAGTATGGAGTGGGTAAATATATAATTGTCTAATTTTAAAGTTGGAAAGAACTAGTAGATAATACAGATATGAATGATAGAATTTCAGAATAGGAAAATATCTTAGCATTCATTCATTTATTCTTTCAACAAATACTTAAAACACACTTATATGAATGATTACATTTACTTGGTACTAGGATTAAAGAATCATCAAAGCTGTCTTCTTCTCTCAAGAAGCTTTCAGTTGGGGTAAACAGACACATCCAAGGCATTAGTTCAGTATAAAGGACTATGGGAACAGAGAGAAAGTTTCTAATCATAAGCGAAGGTGGTTTGTCAGCAAAGGCAACTCAAAAAGTCATGTAAGCTGAAGTTTTAAGGTCACCTAGGAAAATTTCATCATGTTACAAATATGGATACTGAGTTGGCAAAATATCACAGCACATGAGTTTCAAAACCAGAGTTAGAATTGAGCCTCCCCTGTTTTCTTTCCAGGATTCTTTCCACAACAAAATATATTTCCCCATGAAGTATATATGAGTATCTGCTCAGAAAGGAATCAAAGAGCCCCAGTGAATAGCCTAACCTACCACTAGAATGTAAGCAATATGACTGCCCTCCCTTACTTTGGAATTTATGCTCCCCAGGGTAACAGAGTTAGACACGTTTATAAGTTTTCTACACCTGGCTCTTCTGCCCCTTTTACTTGAACCTATAATTAGCACTATACTTGATAGATATATGTCCCAGAGACTTAAATCTTTGATCCATCCATGTGCCAGTTGAGCCTTGAATTTCAGCTGAGTTGCAAAACCAACTCTCCAGTTTATTGGAATCACCCAGGACAACAAAGAAGAAGGTGATGATGGACAACGCCCATCCCAAGGAACAGAGAGTGTCTGCAACTGCAAGCAAGATAGTTCCATCCATGTGCCCCATGGAATCTAAGCTCCCTCTCAGTTAGAAGCAGAGCGGGCATCACCATCCCCAAATCCTCAAGATTAGAGAATGAACAATGAACTAAATTAGACATTATTATTTTACTATAGACATTATTATTCTAGCAATGGGAGAACTCATCACTGACAACCACCAGAGGTTCTGAGGCATGGGAGAGGGAAGAATAGGTGTAACATGGGGGCATTTTGGGGACATTTGTGTTGTCCTGCATGACATTGCAGTGACGGATACAGGCCATTGTATATTTTGTCATAACCTACAAAATTGTGCAGGATAGTGTGTAAACTATAATGTAAACTGTAATCCATAGCTGTAGCAATGCTTCTATGTGTTCATCAATTGTAACAAATTTACCACACTAATGAGGGATGTTGTTGATGTGGGAAATTGTGGGAGGGGAGGGAGTGGGGCATATGGGAATCTCTTATATTTTTTATGTAACATTTATATAATCTAAGCTTTTTTAAAAATAATAAAATGATGACTGACCTCAACCATGGCTTATAAACTATATAAGGAGTCTCATGGATTTGGCCCAGAAGACATATTGCATTAAGATCTTAAAAATGATTGACAATATCTTCTTTAAGTTTAAATTGTTTCTCTTTTACCTACTTAAATCTTATCAAAGGGTGAGAAATTCTACTGACATAGGTAGTATACCAGAAGAACTGAATTGCTGTCATTACAGAGTGCTTAAAGTATGCTAAGAAACAACACTGGCCCAATGTATTTTCAAGAAATCTGTCCTCTTGTGTTTTGTTGCTGTAGGAGTTTAAAAAAAAAGACAACTATACCTGATTATACTGATTATTTTAACTTTTTATGGGATAAGCAATAGAAACTACTTATATATAGATGTTTTTGCATCTTAAAATTACTGTAATAGCTGTCTTTATATCTCAGAGGAAAAATAAACTTAATCACTATAATCACCATTGGGAAAATAAACCCACATATTGTACACTCATTGAAATTAGAGTTCTTTAGAAGAGAACAAGAATGAGAGAAAGAAAACATGTACTATATTTGTAAACATATGTTGAATGCCATAAAATACTAAAAGTATGATAATGTTTTTCAAATTTCATATTAAAGTAGCATTTTAAATCATGGTCAGTATCTTCTTTCTTATCTCCAAATAGATGTTCATTGTATCTTAGTTTTGAAAATATATACTGAAAACTGAAAATATGACAAATTTCAAAATGAAGGTAAAAGCTTCGATTGAAAAGAAGGGATGCTTAAATCTGTCACTGCTTAAATCTGGGTAACATGGAAAATAAATTCTAAAGAATCCACCATTATATATCCAAAGCTCTGGCTAGGCCCTCTGGAGATATGGAGGATTGTGTTTCTGAATTTCTGTTTAAAACTTTACACATCAGTGCATAAATCAGTAGCAAGTAGACCAAAGGATAAGCATGGTATGACCAAGTTTATTTGCTATAAACTTCCATATGGCACAGAATAATTTTGTCAGTCTTCAGCTGTAAATCTGAAGGAAACTTCATAAGCCTTGAAGGAAACTTGAAACTCTATCAGCAAGAGATAACATGTTAGCATTTCAAAGATCATTCCATGATCACATGGAAATATTTTCTTTCTGCAATTAATGAAAATAAATAAGGGAATACTTCTTAATTTGGGCAGGTAAGAAGCATCTTATCTGGTTTTAAACAACTTTACATAAGTTCTTCATCTACAATGAAATACTCAATAAAAAGAAGTCCTTAGGTGAAATAATGTTTATGTTCACGCTACAGCTGTTGATTAATTCATATAGTAGATTTAAAGAAAAATAATACTGTCAAATTTTACTTCACTTCTTTAAGATATTTAGTTACAATCCCAAAGCAGCAAATGTCTTTGAGAATAAACACCATCTTTGAGGACATACACATAAACTCATACCATCCATTTACAAATTATGTTTCAATTCAGCTTAAAATATACAATATATTACACAAATACCCATAATTATGGTCTAGCAATATAATTCAGATATTTCAGATGTTTCAATTACATTTAGAATTACTTTGCATTTCTGTTGCAAAATATTCCAATCACGACATTATTTAGAGATGTACTAACAAAACAATTACATACAATCTCTATTCAAGGAAAGTAACATTGTAAAATGATCACCAAATAGATAGTTATCAACATAATATTACACAGTATTGGGCACACTAGTGATATAAACAAGGAAGCAACCATTTGAAGAGAAATGTACTACATGGCAATAATACCAGGAACTGTATATGTAATATTAGAAACAATATGAGTGGTACAAACAATACCTACTACGAGAACACAGAAGAAATCAATCTCTCTGTGATGGAATTATTTAAGATTTAGAGGAGATTCACCTCATTTAAACTTTAGGCGAGATTCACCTCACCTAAGATTCTTACAGTACCTACAGACAAGAATAGAAACGAAAAGGGATTTGTAAGGAGCTATTTATCATTGTAGCATTGTGACTTGAACATAGTAACTACATAATAAACTTGTTGAAAATGTTATTTATTAAGTTGTCATGCTTCAAGTTTTTATTAGAGTCACTTTTTAAATTAAAAATACAAAGGCGTTTGTATAGATTCCTCTCTGTAGACAATATGCCAATTGTTTATATATCCAAATGCCCTAGAATTGGTCAACTGTTTTCCCAGTAGCAAATAAAATTGTTTTAGCAGGCTTTACAGTTTCCCAAATTGTATATACAACAGGTCAAACTGTGTCCTCCTAAACAGAAATACGTAATATATACACGTGATAAAAGATGAAGATGTTATTCGGTGGATGCTAGTAAATTAATCCAAATATCAGGAATACAAAGTGGAAATGGTAGCTAGGAAGTTCTGCTCCCATCTGTAAGACATGTTTGTATGCCAAATGGCACAGTTCCAGTTAACAGTTTTAGAAGAGACAGTCAAACACATTGACATGTCTCCAGCCACACATTACCTCACAACTTTAAGACTAAAATACACAAGAAATCAAATAAAAATGAAGGTGGAATTTTCAAGTGGCATTTAGCAGTCCTGCCGTTTAGAGTATATTCCCACAGGGATATCCCAGCTGAGAAATCTAGGTAACTATCCGTTGTTTTCAAAATGCTTTTATACCATCAGTTAAAAATAGTCTAGAAATGCAAAAAAAAATAGTCATCTTTCGGTGACGTAATTGATAGCTGTAAGGATCTCGTCTGAATTTCTATAAGGGTTGTCTGTAATAAAATCTTATATGAAATGTAATTTCAAGAAATGCATTACCCAAAGCATAAACATCTTGTTAATAGTGGCTGTGCACAGCATTGGCCAAAGGGGCTGTCTGGTGATCAACAAAAACCAAAATATCAGAAAATAACTGTGTGGGTTGCAGGCCAGTTAATTCATAAGGTCAGTTAAGGAAAGGAAAAAAAACATTATCACACAATTGAAGTTGCATTTACTCCTCAAGAGACTATTTTGGTTTATATTGATTGCATCAGGGACACCCTCAGGTGATCTCAGGCATTAATTTGTGGTTACTCTCAGACAAATGCACCAGTAGGAGAAAAAATATGGCTCATAAAGAAAACATTATCATTGTACAAAATTTTTTATGTGTTAAGTGATTATTTTAAACAAATATTTCAGAAGATACTTGAATGAAAGTTAAACGGCCAGATGTAATAGATATCATATCATATATTTTGAAACGTCTGTATATTAGGGATGGCTTTCATTCTTCTTTGCACATCCAGCCACTTACACATGCCAGGCATACTGCAGATGCCCAGAAAATAATTTGCTGCATTAAATATGTGAACATTTCTTAAAGGACACATACCCGTCATTTATGTAAATATTTTAATCGCTAATTGTTTATACTGATACAGTTTAGATCCGGGAATCAAAATATATGGGTCCTAGTTTCTGTTGTTAAATGTGAGAATTAAATCTTGTAATGTAACATCACAATTCCTAGCTTCTTCCAGCATTTGATTCAATGAAACCTGGGTCTAATGTCTAATTACCATATCCCCACAATGGGCTATTTGAAAATAAATTCAAATAACAAAGATTCTCATGGTCCAGTAGTATCTTGAGCACATATAATCATGCTTTCTTCTTCAGTAATCATTTTAGGTACACTAACTAGCTAGTTGATTATAATTTGCTATGCTACATGTAAATATAACATGCTATTCTATAATCACCGTATAAGAAAGCTTTTGAAATCAGCTTTGGATAGTGTGCTGGTTATTCAGCTATGTCTTTCAATCCAAACCTACTTTTGTTATCTCTGCTTCAAGATACAGAGGCTAGAAATGTGCAAACTACAATTCTTTTTTGCCAGATGGCTCGCGGCTAAGAACCATCAGTATGAGGCACTAGCAGACTTGAAGGCGGGAGGAAAGGAGACATAACTTGCTTTTTCCTATTTACCAGCTGACAGGATGGTGGGTGGAAAAAGGGCCCCTGAAGATGAAGGCTTATCTTTGAGGAGAGAATGTTCCTATCCTGTTCCTGTCAGTACCACCCAAGCAATGGATGCCACGGCTGTGGCACTTGGTTCTAGTTGCACTTAGTTTTAGATTCTAGCTTCATTCCAGACTTTGAGATCCAACATGGCCCATAAGAGATATATTTAGTGTCTCCTCTTTAGAATTACAACTCCGGGATGCTCATCTGAACTATGTGGTTTGAGTCTTTCCATGGGACTGACCTAGAGGCTCTTGATCTATCCTAACTAGCCAGGCTGTCACCTCTCCTTGGAATTCTGTTCCTAGACCCAAAGGGATCCACCTCAAAGCTTCTAGGTTCTGATAACCGTCCTCCCTTAGCTCTTCAGCCCTAAGAATGGCAACTGCTTCCAGCAACTCCTCTTTCCATGTTCCCTCAGTGTCCCACTTTATTTCAGTTTTCCAGTGTCTCTTTAACCACTTCCTATATATATTAATAGTATTTGTTAAACAATATAGCTTCTGTTTAACTAACTCTATCCTGACTGACACAGGTACTTTTCTTTTTTAAATATTGGTTCCATTAGAATATTTTGTTAATTAATTGATTAAATACACAGATCAGTTTTAATGTTCCTTACTGTGCTTCAATATTAGATTAAATGTAATTCACATGACATTAACTTAATTATGAGGTAAATATACTCGGTATGATACTGTTATGGCCAAGACAATGCTTTCCATAAATGGTTAAAAAAAGAGTTCTATTATGATTTATATTCTGAAAATAAATGTTAAAAACAATCAGAATAAAAAGTCAAGAAAAAACATGAAAAAGTAGAACAAATACATAGCAAAAGTAAGATGGTAGAGGGGTCAGCTGTAGCCCAATTGGTAGGGTTCCAGTTTACCACATAGGAGGCCCCGGGTTTGGTTCCCAGGGCCTTCTCGAGCGGGCAGACCGCCTTGAGAAGGCAAGCCGCCACGGGCAGGGCAAGCCACCATGAGCAGGCAGGCTGCTGCGTGGTGACCTGACTCAGCGGGTCACTGCAGTGGGGGGAGACAAGCAGACACAGAAGAACGCAAAAATGAACACAGCAATAACAAGAAAAAAGAGGGGGGAGGATATGTAATAAATTTTAAAAATCTTAAAAAAAAAGATGGTAGAAAAAGTCAATACATATATAATATAAAATAACAGATTCAAATTTGTTTACATATTATTTATGGTTGGTTTTGCTCTACAATGGTGGAGTCGAGTAGCTGTAACAGAGACAGTATAGAGTATAAAGCTGAAACTATTTACTCTCTGGCACTTTACATACAAGTTTAAAAAATGCAATAGAACATAATTTTCTTTGCATTATCATCTACTTATCATGATTCAGAAAATATGAGCATGATGAAGAAACACAATAGATTTAGTTGGTTATCCATTTTGGATTTTAAAAATCTTTACTATATTGAAAATTGTAAAAACTCATGAATTATGTATTTTGGTGATTAAAAAGCAGGCCATTAGGTACTTATTAAAATGAGCTTGTAAATAGAATTATGCTACAGGTGATATGTGAATCTGGTAGAGTTTTTGCAAACTCATTTTTCAGAGATTGTATAAAGCTGAAGTAAAGGAGAAATAATTTTCAATTGTACTAAATTAATGATCACTGAAACTTCATTTATTTTATAACAACTCAATATTTCAGTAACCATTGATGTATTTTTCTGACAATTACACAAGCTTTGTTATAAGAAAGGTAACTGAAATGTTAGTGTGCTTTTATTTGTACAATCACATCTCTTTTAGAAAGGGCATAAAGTAATCATCTTAAAATTATTTCCATATTCATAGCAATATCAGGCAAAATAAATATTCTCTAATCTTTCTGTAAAGAAAAAACATTACTTTTCATTCATTCACTGGGTTTCTGCAATTTATATATCAGTTTATGTCTACACAAACCACCGCTTTTTTGATAGGTCAAAGAAATTGCCTTTCTCACAGAAAAACTGGATTCTCTGGGAAGATATTTTGATTAATAATACACTGATTAACTCTCCTTTTGTGTAGTCAAATGGTTATAGTCACATTACTTTACCTCTGCTTTGTAGACCAAAAGATCTAATGGAAACTCCATTTTGACTTCTAAAGACAAACTTTACTTGTTCTAACTGGTTGGACCTGTTGGGCTAAGAGCTACAGGTTAGCCTCAATATAGAGGTAGATGGCAGAGACTTTGATTCCACAAGCCAAAAAAAGAGTAGACGGAGAAAACACACTAGATTGGAAGGCAGGGAATCTGGGTTTCATGCTGGTTAATTTGCCAGCTTTGGCCATGTCATAATTCTTTGGGTCTCAGGTTCTTCATCTGCGAAATGAGGATTGAGCCAGGAGACTTCGGGTGGGAGCACAATTGGTGGGCCTTTAGAGGCAAGAGAGCAGAGTTCCACTCCTGGCTCCATGGCTCATTAGCTATGTGGCTTTGAGAAAGCTAATTAATCTCCTTGACCATCAGTTTCTTCATTAGTGAAATAGATATTTTGTGGATTCAAAGCAATACTCATTATACAGTTTCAGGCATGTAATGGCACTCTACAACTTAATGTGTCTTCTAGTTCTAAAACTCTATGGCTAAAGGAGACTTGAAATTATTTCTTTTATCGTCAAGTAGTTTCTCTTCAACTCATTGGTTGTAAAAATTGTCCTGCGAGATTTTAAAGGCCCCTAATGGTTTTCTCTTTTAAAAATATATTCATTAAACAAAGGAAAATTAGAAGTTTTTTTAGCTATGCTCTTGGATATGGCACAATAATTTAATAGTAATGTCAAAACACTAATATTAGCAATCCTCATGAATGCTTTCTACATTAGCTCTCCTAAGTAGGTTTTTATGCTTATTTGCTTGTTGTTTTGTTTGTTTTTTTTTAGGAGGCACTAGGAACTGAACCTGGGGCGTCCCATGTGGGAAACAGGCACTCAATCACTTGAGCCACATCCGCTCCCCAAGGTCATTCTTAATTTAAGATTTCCTTAAAGCAAAGTTTCTCAACAACATTACTATTGACATTCTGGACCAGGTCATTTGGGGGGCAAATTTGGGATGCAGTCCCATGCATTGGAGAATGTTTGACAGCATCCCACTAGATGTTAGTAGCACCCCCCATTCATGACAATCAAAAATGTCTCTAGATATTGTCTAATATCCCCAGGGGGCATTTTCTTTAGTTTTTAAGCGGTTAATCACTTTTATTTCACATAGCACTAGTGAGACCTCTTTTCTATTTCAAACTCCTCTCTTATAATGGAGAACATTTTCTCCTTTTTATTTAACTGCTTCATACTACTTTTTTCTCAAGTCAATTTTTGGTAAGAAACATTTTTTTTTTTAATTTTAAAATTATTACTTAATCAGAACAGCAGGAAATAATTGCTTAATGACTATTGAATATATGACAGATCACTAAGCACTCTGGCCTGGGTCATGCCTGGGATGTTGAAAAGTCTGGAGAGTTGAATGGTGGTCCCCAAATGAGATATCCATCTCCTAACCACAGGAACCTATGAATATGGCGTTACTTGGAAATAGGGACTTTGCAGCTGTAACTAACTTAAGCATCTCCAGATGAGCTATCCTGGATTATCTGGAATAAGCCCTTAATTCAATGACAAGAGTCCTTATAAGGACACAAAGAGAAGGAATAGAGAAGAGAAGGTGATGTGAAGATGGAGAAAGAGGCTGGAGTGATGTGGCTACAAGCAAGGAATGCCAACGATGGTCGGCAGCCTCCAGAAGCTAGGAGAGAGGCAGGGATGGATTTTCCCTTAGGGCCTCCAGAGAGAGTGGCCCTACCAACACTTTAATTTTGGACTTTTGGACTCCAGAACTGTGAAAGAATAAATTTCTGTTGTTTATGCCACCTGCATTGTGGTAATTTGTTACAGCAGCCACTGAAAACTAATACAAAGGCAACTATAATTTGCAATTAGATATATACTCAATCTCATCTAAAATAAGATTTAAAATATTTAATCATATTGCCAACTTAATGCTCATAGTGACAGACTAGGTTAGGCTATGATTTCCCTTTAATGTACCCTGGTATAGAGTGTGTCAATTTTGACCTAAAAATGAAAATATCATACATTGTTTTCTACAACTCTTTCAATCGTGTGCATTTAGAGACCTCAGACATATGGAATACAAGGCATCTGCTCCTGTTGCAGTGCCAGTGGGGCCGTTTGACTGTGTGATGTAGGGAGCTAGTTAACATGCACTTACCATAGCAGACCCCAGCACCTGTATTGCAGACACTAATCAAAGTGCTCCTTCATGGGGTGAAAGAATCACTATTTGTAATGCAATAATTAGGCTTGGTAGAAAGGCCTGTGAAGTAAATCAATCTAGTCTGCTCTCGAGATCCGACTCCATTCTCTTGGCAGATTGTTAACATAATGAGACAGAAGCCTGCAAGAGGTCTTGCAGAAAAGACCGGTGTCATTCTCTTTCCTTCTTTCTTTAATTTTACAGGGCTTCTGAGGACATAATTGTGATTAAAACTAACATGAGCCATTGATAAAACATGGGATTCTCAGCTTTCAAAAGGTTATGAAAAGGATGAGCTAGAATGCTGTAGCTTCTGGATCCATTTTACACAACTTCTGAGTAGTTGTCTTAACAGCAAGCTTTCAAAACAACACAAGAATTCCCAGTAAGTAATTACAATTGAGGGAAAAACAGGGAAGAACATTCAAAGGCTAGATGGAAAATACTGGCTTGATTAATCTGAAGTTCAATAAAAGGAAACAAATTAAGTGTTCTTTATAAATCAGGACCAGACTTTCAAAAGAAAACTTATTTGTTCTGTGTAACATGTATTGAATTGGCAAAATATGCTGCCCTACCCCAACAATGAAACTTTTTCTTATAAACAGCAAATTTCTCATAGAGATGTTTTAAAAAACATGTAAAGGAAAATAAAATAAGTTACCTTGAGAAATTCTTTCCTATCTTTTTCCATGTTTTGAAGTCACCTTTCTATACAATTTACTATACTCATTTCTTTTCCTTTTCATCGGCATAGGGAATTAAATTAGACTCTCTTTTATGCTCATATATCTTACATTTTTCATGGAATTCTGGTTTCTTTAAATTTAGTTTTGTCTGAAATAAACGAATATGCATCCTACTTAAAGGCAAAATTAGAGATGTTTGCATTTCATAACCTGCACTAGAATGACACATCTACTTGAAAACTTCAGATATTTTGAAATAAGGAATAACATAAGACTGGGGCAACGAGTCTCTTCTGAATAGATTGTGGAGCATGTTTGTCTTCATTCAGATTTTGCATCATGGCTACTGCATGGCTTTTATACTACACATCATATCATTTCATACATTCAAGTTCTGTAAATGCTCAAGCCACCTTATGCTTGAAATTAATTTAGGAGAAGTTGAGGAACCACAGAATTCCTAATTATCATGATTGTCTTTTTTACCTCGCTATACTTATTTATGTTCAGAATCAACTGCTTTCTTCTAAGGGCAGATTCACAGTCTTCATATGCTGTTGTTGCTGCTGTTTGGTGGATTTTCTTTGTTTATTTTATGGTGACAAGATAATTTCTTAGACTTTTGTACATTAAATTTTATCCTTCTGATATTCAGTGTTGAGGCATACAATAATAATAATTGAATAAAGAATAACAGTATGTGTATTCATTTAATGCTGGTTCACTATAAGTGAAACACCATGTACAATTTCTAATTTGCTTCTCATAACGACCAGCCCAGTGATGTAGCTATCGTTTTTCCTTTTTAGAGGTGAAGAAACCAAAGTTGAACAAAATGAGTAAGTTGCCCAAGGTCAGGAGCCTGGGAAAAATCACAATTGTACTTTGGTCTAATTCTGAAAACATGCCCCTACCTGGAGACTGTGCTGCCCCGAGAGCATTTTCATTTAGACTCTCTCTTATTTGCATTATGTTTCATTTTCAAACAGCAACATAGGCAACTCTGGCTTATACAAAATTCAATGAGACAAAGAAAGTTGAATTTTCACAATTTCCTGAATTAGTACTTCCTTTAAGAAATGTGTTCACATAAGGAAAAAAAACTGCAAAAGGGAAATGTTGAAATTATGAAGCACTCAAGAGATTTAAAATGAAACTTAAAAAGTAAAGCTTTCAAAATACAGATTTTTTTTGAGAAAATAAATATACGAATGTGCTTTGACAAAAGGGAATATGAATCATAAACTCAAATTGTATTGACAAGGCTTGCAGTTTTTCAAGGGAAAATTAAAACTTGGAATATATGGCATGTGAATTTCACTTGAATATTTCTCCCTCTAATACCATCACTCTCAAAACAAGACCCTTCTACTGATAGAAAACTAATTTAGTTGTGAAAAAATGCAAGAATAATAATACGTGTGTGTGTATATATGTATATATACTAACATGTCAGTAGTTTATAATAAAAATGAAATTACATAGTGGTTATGAATTATTACTCCTGACAATGTCCTTAATGTTTCATATTTTAGTATTTGAGCTTACTTACTAGTAGCACATGATGTTTTGTATTACTATTGAAATTTTTGTTAGAAATCCATAATTCCATTCAACACATACACTTGACCCAATTACTTCCTTCCAGGAACTGCCCTTCCCTCTCTCTCATGCATACAAGCAATACCACAAATACCTCTCTGGTTACTCTGCATTAACAGAATGGATTATATCCGCTTTGTTTCTGTAATTAATTGTACAGAGTGCCAGGATTTTAATAATTGACCTAATGAACAATAGTTATATGTGAGGAACCAGTCAAGCTTTCTGTTAAAGCCTATTCAATTCCCCTTTGAAGTTGCTCACCTCTGGATCCAGGAGGTGAAGGGGATTAAGAGCTCATTAATTTCCTCAAGGTAGTATGTATCAATCTGGTTGGCAGAGTCATTCATTCAAATTTTTAAAATATTCTATTTGGTAAAAACTTTCTTTGTGGTCATGCATTCTCTTAGATGTTGATTCAGTCCTTAAAGAATAAAAAGTGATGAAACTAAACATGTCTTTCTTGATTATTCTTTCTTTTATGAACACTAAAAATGTATCATCATACTTAAGGTACCATTGTGCAGAGTCGAAAAACCACTTTTTCTGATTTATTTTTGTAAACTCAGTCATGTAAGACATGCAGAAACAAAACTTGGAATAGTTGCTTAACCTTGATTAAAACAACAAGCTTGTTCATGAAATGAAATTTAAGGTGTTCAATTATGAATGAAAGAATTATTATCCATTTAAGAAAAATACATAGCTCCAATTTTGTAACTTGCCTTCACTCTAGTTAAAGTAGAAACCAATGTCTCATCTGTGACAGACAGTTTAGTTGCCTGAGGCTAAGCTGATATGAGCCATAAAACTAGACATTTCTTAGGGCTGTTTTCTTTCTGTTACATTTCTGTCTTACATAGATAATTCATGTTTTATTAAGAGTCTAAATAAAAGCAAATTCGTTTGGATTTATTCTTTCCTAAATGTAAAATATAAAAATGACAAGTATGGCAAGCCTCTGGCACTTGAGAAAACTAAAGTAAATAAAAAGAGGAGGTGGGGAGGGAGGGTGAACAATATTTCCAATTCATTTATAAATTATAGTAAATTATTGTACCACAACAAGACAGAATGATTACAATGGAAACGTTGTCATGAAAAGAAAAAGAGATTGGTAAATGTAACTTTTAGCAAAGGAAAAATAAAGTCATATTTCCATCATACTAGATAGTTTGTATGCAAACATACCCTAGAGAAACAAATTTCCTGGGTGCTGACTTAAAAAATTGCAAGTGGCATAAAACACCTAATTTACTCACTTTTGTACAATATGTAGTCTCTTCAAATATATTCTTCACTTGGTTAAATATTATGTTTGTATTGAAATATTAGTACACTGAATTATATATTTCTAATGCTAAATGTTTTATTATTTTACACTTTATAGCAATTTGTGTTCATGAATAATTAAATATAAATTTTAGTTAAATTTACAAAGTTAAT
>PVKH010023386.1:0-13835 GCA_004027955.1 Chaetophractus vellerosus
TAGTTTACCATAGTGGATAGGGTTAGGTTAAGGTTATGTTTAGGGAAATGGATGGGTTTAAGTTTATGCTTAGTGTTAGCATTAGGGTTATGGTTAGGGTTAAGTTTAGGGTTAGGTTTAGGTTTAGGGTTTGGGTTAGGTTTAGGGTTTGGGTTAGGGTTAGGAATAGGGATAGGGTTAGTGTTAGTTTTAGGTTTAGGTTTAGGGTTAGATTAGCATTAGTGTTGGGTTTAGGGCTAGGGTTAGAATTAGGTTTAGGGATAGTGATAGGAATAGCATTATGGTAATGTTTAGTGTAAGGATTGGGGTTAGGTATTAGTTTAGCATTACGTTTAGGGTTAGCAATAGATTTAGGTTTAGGAATAGGGTGTGGGGTCTGGGTTAGGATTTGGGTTAGGATTCTTGTAGGGTCAAGTTTAAGGTTAGGGTTAGGTTTAAGGATAGGGATAGGGATATCATTAGTGGTAGGGTTAGGATTACAGTAGGGATTAGGGAAAGGGTTAGGTTTAGGATTAGTGTTCGGGTTTGGATTAGTTTTAGGGTAAGGGTTAGGGTTATGGATCGGGATAGCATTAGGGCTAGGGTTAGGGTTAGGGTAAGCATTATGCTTAATATATGGTTCAGGGGGCCAGCTGTAGCCCAATTGATAGGGCACTGGTTTACCACATAGGAGTCCCTGTGTTTGGTTCCCAGGGCTATCTCATTTGGGCAAACCACCTTGAGAAGGCAAGGCACCACAGGCAGGGAAAACTGCCATGGGCAGGGCAAGCCCCCATGAGCAGGTTAAGACACCATGCAGTGAGCTGACTCGGTGGGTCACCACAGCAGGGGAGACAAGCAGACACAGAAGAAATAAAAAATGAACAGGGCAAGAAGAAGAAAGGGGGGATACGTAATAAATAAAAAATAATTCTTTAAAAAATATATATTAATATAATGGTCAGGGTTAGCATGAGGTTTAGGATTAGGGATAGGAATAGGGTTAGGGATAGCATTAGGGTTAGGGTAAGGGTAAGGGTTAGCATTAGGGATAGGTATTTGGTTTATGTTAGGGTTAGGATGTGGATAGGTATTCTGTTTATGTTAGGGCTAGTGTTAGGGGTAAGTATGGGTTTAGCGTTAGGTTTGGGTTAGGGTTAGAGTTAGCATTAGAGTTAGTTTTAGTTTTAGGAATAGTGATAGGGATACGGTTTGTGTTAGGGATAGGGTTAGGGTTAGGGTTAAGGTTTTGTTTAGTGTTAGTGTTAGGGCTAGGGTAAGGTAAGGGAGAGTTTTCACGTTAGCATTTCGTTTAGGGTTGGTGTTAGCATCAGGTTTAGTGTTAAGATAAGGCTTAGGGTTAGGTTTAGCTTTTGCGATAGGGATAGGTTTATGGTTATGGTTATGGTTATGGTTATGGTTATGGTTATGGTTATGGTTATGGTTATGGTTATGGTTATGGTTATGCTTAGGCATAGGGTTACGGTTACAGTTAGGGTTTGGTTTAGGGTTAGGGTTAGTGTTAGGATTAGGGTAGGGTTAGGATTATGGTTTTGGTTAGGGTTAGGGAAAGGAATAGGGACAATATTAGGCTTAGAGTTATGGTAAGGCTTAGGGAAAGGGATAGTTTTAGGGTTAGATTTAGGGTTAGGGATAGGGATGGGGTTAGAGTTAAGGTTAAGAGTAGGCATAAGGACAGGGCTAGGATAAGTGTTAAGGTTAGGTTTAAATTTGTGGTTTGCATTAGGGTTAGCGTTAGGTTTACATTTAGGTTTGGAGTTAACATTAGGTTTAGTATTAAGGTAAGGGTTAGGGTTTGGTTTAACTTTAGGGGTAGGGATAGGTTTAGGGTTATGGTTATGGTTACCTTTAGGGATAGGTTTATGTTTAGCATTAGATTTCTGTTTAGGGTTAGATTTTCTGTTAAGTTTAGAGTTAGGTTTAGTGTTAGGGTTATTATTAGGAAAAGGAATAGCGTTAGGGTTAGGGTTATCGATATGTATAGGGTTAGGGTAAGTGTTAAGGTTAGGTTTAGATTTAGCATTAGATTTAAGGTTAACATTATATTAGGGTAAGGCATAGGTTTAGTACAAGGGATAGCAATATGCATAGGTTTATGGTTAGGGTTTGGGGAAGGGAAGGGACAAGATTAGGGTTCAGGTTAGGGTTAGGAATAGGGATAGGGTTGGTGTTAGTTTTAGTGTCATGGTAAGGATTAGGGAAAGGGTTAGAGTTAGGATTATGGTTATGGTTAGGGAAAGGGTTAGTGTTAGGTTTAGGGATAGGTGTAGGTTTAGGATAAGCATTAGTGTTAGGATTAGTGTTAGTGTTTTGGTTAATCTTAATGTTAGTGTTAACGTTAGGGATAGGGATAGGTTTAAGGTTAGGTTTAGGGTTAAATTTAGGGTTAGGGTTAAATTTAGGCTTCAGATTACTGTTAGGATTAGGGATAGGAATAGGGTTAGTGTTAGGTTTAGAATTAGGGTTAACGTTAAGTTTAGGGTTAGCATTTATGTTAGGGTAAGGGATAGGTTTAGTAATAGGGATAGCATTATGCATAGGGTTATGGTTAGTGTTCGGATTAGGAAAGGGATAGGTTTAGGGTTCAGGTTAAGGTAAGGGATAGGGATAGGGATAGGGTTAATGTTAGGTTTAGGGTTATGGTAAGGTTTAGCATTAGTGTTAGGATTAGTGTTAGGGTTATGGTTAGTTTTTAAGTTAGTGTTAATTTTAGGGATAGGGATAGGGTTAAGTTAAGGGTTAGGGTTAGTGTTAGGGTTGTGGTTAATGTTAGGGTTAGAGTTTACATTAGGTTTAGGATTATGTTTAGGATCAGGGATTGGAATGGTGTTAGGGTTAGGGTTAGTGATAGAGATGGCATTAGGATTAGGGAAGGGTTAGGTTTAGGATTAGGGCTAGGTATAGGGTTAGGGTTATGGTTGAGTTTAGAGAAAGTGATAGGGTTATGTTTAGGCTTAGTGTTTAGATTAGGGTTAGGTTTAGGGTTAGGTTTTGCATTAGGTTTAGGATTAGGTTATGGTTTAGGTTTAGAGTTAGCATTAGGGGTAGGTTTTGCATTAGGGTCAGTATCAGGGTTAGGGTTAGGATTAGGTAAGGGTTAGGATTAGGATTATGGTTAGGGATGGGTTAAGGTTAGGGTTAGGGATAGAGCTATTATTGTTAGGTTTAGGTTTAGAGTTAGGTATAGGTTCAGGAATAATGATAGGGTTATGGTAAGGTTTAGTGTTAGGGATAGGGTTAAGGTTAGAGTTATGGTTGGGTTGGGGTTTGGGTTAGTGTTAGTGTTAGGGTTAGGGTTAAGTTCAGGGTTAACATTTTAGGGTTAGGGTTATGGTTAGGGAAAGGGATGGGTTTAGGTTTAGGTTTAGGTTTAGTGTTAGCATTAGTGTTAGGCTTACCATTAGGGTCAATGTTAGAGTTAGAGTTAGATTTAGGATTAGGTTAGGGTAATTGTTAGGTTTAGGTTTAACATTAGGTTTAAAGTTAGTGGTAGGGTAATGTTAGGGCTAGGGTTAGGGTTAGTGATAGGGTTAGATTTATGGTTAGGGTTAATGGTAACTTTAGGGTTAGGGTTATGGATAGGGTTATCATAAGTTTTAGGTTTAGGGTTAGGCTTATTTTTTGGTTTCAGGATAGCCATAGTGTTAGGGTTCAATTTAGGGTTTAGGGTTAGTCATAGAGATGGCATTAGGATAAGGGGAAGGGTTAGATTTAGCATTAGGGTCAGTGTTAGAGTTAGGGTTAGTATTAGGTTAGGCTTAGGTTTAGCATTATTTTTATGTATTGTGTTAGGGTTATCAGGGTTAGGGTTAGGGATAGGGTTGGATTTAGGATTAGGATTATGGTTAGGGATAGTGATAAGGTCAGATTTACAGTTAGAGTTAGGGTCAACTTTAGGATAAGAGTTATGTTTAGGGTTATAGTAAGGTTTAGGTTTAGGGTTAGGTTTTAGGTTTTGTGATAGCAATAGTGATAGGTTTAGTGCTAGGTATAGGGATAGGATTATGGTAGGGTTAGGGTTAGGGTTAGGGTTAGTGCTAAGTGTAGGTTTAGGGTTAGGATTAGTGTTAGGTTTAGGGTTAGTTTTAGCATTAGGGTTAGTGTTAGTGTAAGATTTAGGTTATAGATAGCAATTGTATTAGGGTTAGTGTTAGGGATAGGGACTGGTTTAGGGATAGGGTTAGGGTTAGTGTTAGGGTTAGTGTTAGTTTAGCATAGTGGTTAGGGTTAGGTTTAGGTTTAGGTTATAGGTTGAAATTAAATTAGGTTTATCTTTATGGTTAAGTTTAGTGTTAGAGTTAGGGTTATGCATAGGGACACGTTTAGTGTTAGGGTTAGGGTTAGTTTTGGGGTTAGGTTAGCATTAGTGTTAGGGTTAAGGTTAGGGTTAGAATTAGGTTTAGCGATAGTGATAGGCATAGGGTTGGGGTAATAAGTTAGTGTAAGGGTTAGGGTTAGGTATAAGTTTAGCATTAGTTTTAGGGTTAGCAATAGATACAGGTTTAGGAATAGGGTGTGGGATCTGGATAGCATTAATCTTTTGATTATGGTTAGGGTTAGGATTAGTGTAGGGTCAAGTATAGGGTTAGGGTTAGGGTTACAGTAGGGTTTAGGGTAAGGGATAGGTTTAGGATTAGTGTTATGGTTTGGGTTAGTTTTAGGGTTAGTGTTAAAGTTAGGGATAGGGATAGGGTTAGTTTTAGGGTTAGGAATCAGGTAAGCATTATGCTTAATATAAGGGTCAGAGGGCTGACTGAAGCCCAATTGGTAGGCTGCCAGTTTACCATATAGGAGGCCCCAGGTTTGGTTCCTCCTTGGGTGGGCAGTCCACATTAAGAAGTCAAGCCACTGCAGGCAGGGAAAGCCACCATGGGCAGGGCAACCCCCATGAGCAGGGCAAGACACCACGCTGTGAGCTTACTTGGTGGGTCGCCACAGTGGGGGGAGACAAGCAGACACAGAAGAACGTGAAAATGAACACAACAAGAGCAAGCAAAAAGTGGGGGATATGTAATAAATAAAAAAATAATTCTTTAAAAATTATATATATAATGGTTAGGTTTGGGTTAGGGCTAGGAATAGGGTTAGAGTTAGCATTAGAGTTAGTTTTAGGTTTAGGAATAGAGATAGGGATAGGGTTTGTGTTAGGGATAGGGTTAGGGTTAGGGTTAAGGTTAGGGTTTTATTTAGTGTTAGTGTTAGGGCTAGGATTAGGGTAAGGGTTAGCTTTCACGTTAGCATTTCATTTAAGGTTGGTGTTAGCATCAGGTTTAGAGTTAAGGTAAGGGTTAGTGTTAGCTTTAGCTTTAATGACAGGGATAGGTTTATGTTTATGGTTATGGTTAAGGTTAGGTTTATGGTTAGGGTTAGGTTTAGGGTTAAGTTTAGCATTAGTGTTTGGTTTAGGGTTATGGGTAGTGTTAGGATTAATGTAGGGTTGGGATTATGGTTTGGGTTAGGGTTAGGGAAATAATGTTAGGTTTAAAGTTATGGTAAGGATTAGGGAAAGGGATAGTTTTAGGGTTAGGTTTAGAGTTAGGGATAGGAATTGGGTTAGCATTAGAGTTAGGATTAGGTTTAGGAATAGGTTTAGAGTTAGGGATTTTGAAAGGGCTAGGTTTAGGTTTATTGTTACTGTTAGTGTTAGGTTTTGATAAACTAGGGTTAGGTTTGGGGTTATGGTTAGGGTTAAAGATGGGTTTAGATTTAGAGTTAGCATTAGGGTTAGGGTTATGTATAGGTTTAGGTTTAGAGTTATAATTAGGGTTTGGTTTAGGGTTAGGGTTAGTGTCTGTGGTACATTTCGGGTAATGGTTATGGTTATGGTTAAGTTTGGAGTTAGAGATACATTTAGGGCTAGGGTTAGTGATAGGGTTAGGGTTAGTGTTATGTGTAGATTTAAGTTTAGGAATAGTGATAGGAATAGAGTTATAGTTAGTGTTAGTGTTAGTGTTAGGTTTATGGTTAGGATTAAATACAAGTTTAGGTTTAGGTTTAGGGTTAGGGATAGGTTTAGAGTTAGAATTAGATTTAGAGTTAGCATCATTGTTAGTGTTACAGTAAGGCTTAAGGTTAGGGATATCAATAGGGTTAGGATTGGGGTTACTGCTATGATGAGGTTAAGGTAAGTGTTAGGGTTACAGTCAGGGTTACGGTTAAGTTAAGAGTTATGGTTATGTTTAAGGTTAGAATTAGACAGGGTTAGTGTTAGTAATAGGGTTAGGGTTAGGGTTAGGGTTTAGGGATAATGATAGGATTAATACTAGTGTTAGGCTTAGTGTTATGGTCTGGGTTAGGGTTAAGATTAGCTTTAGGGTTAGATTTAGCATAAGGGTTAGTGTTAGGGATAGGGTTAGGATTAGGAATAGTGTTACTCTTAGGCTAATGGTTATGGTTAGGATTGGGTTTGGGTTAGTGTAAGATTAGGGATAGAGGTATGGTTAGGGATACCATTAGAGTTAGGGTTAGAGTTAGGTTTAGGTTTAGGGATAGCAGTAGAGTTAAGGTAAGTGTTATCGTTAGTAAGATATAGGGAAAGGGTGAATGTTAGGGTTAGGGTTTGGGCTAAGGCTAGGTTTAATAATACAGCTAGGTTTAGGGTTAGGGTTAGGTTTAGTGTTAAGGTTAGGTTTAGTGATTGGGATAGATTTAGGATAATGGTTATGGTTATGGTTATGGTTAGTGTTAGTGTTAGCTATAGGGTTAGGGTTAGGTTTAAGCTTAGCTTTAGGTTTAGAGTTAGTAGTAGGCTCTGGGTTAGGATTAGGTTTATGTTTAGTTTTAGGGATAGGTTGAGGTTTAGGTTTAGGGTTACATTTAGGGTAAGGGATAAGGATAACTTATGTTTAGGTAAGGGTTAGGTTTCAGGGTTACCTTTAGGGTTAGGGTTAGGGATAGGATAAGGTTTAGTTTTAAGGTTAACATTAGCGTTAGGGTAAACAGTTTTAGGGTTATGGTTTAGTGTTAGGATTATGGTTAGGATTAGATTTATGGATAGTGACAGGGTTAAGGTTAGGGTTAGGGTTAAGGATAGGGCTAAGTTAGGGTTGGGTTAGGGTAATATTTAAGGTTACCCTTAGAGTTAGGATTAGTGTTAGGGTAAAGGTTATTTTGAAAGTTAGTGTTAAGGTTAGGGTTAGGTATTGGGTTAAGTTTTGTGTTAGGGTTAGGGTTAGGGTTAGGGTTAGGGTTATGTCAAGCATTAGGGAAAGGGCTAGGGTTAGGGTTAGGATGAGGTATAGTAATAGTTTTAGTGATGGGTTTATGGTTAGGGTTAGCATTAGGTTTAGTGTAAGGGTTAGGGTTAGGATTAGTGTTAGTGTTAGGGTTAGGGTTAGAGTTAGGGTTAGAGTTAGGGTAGAATCATGGTTAATGTTTGGGTTAAAGTTAGGGGTAGAGAAATGATGGAGTTAGGATTAAGGTTAGGGTTACAGTAAGGATTAAGTAAAAGGATGGGGTTAGGGTAAAGTTTTGGTTAAGGGATAAGGATAGGTTTAGGGTAAGGGTGAGTGTGAGGGTAATGGTTCAGGGTACTGTTATGCCTAGATTTAGCAGTAAGGTTAGGACAAGGGTTAGGGTTAGTATTAGGGATAGGGATTGGGTTAGGGTTAGGGTTAGGGTTAAGGTTAGTGTTAGTGTTAGTGATAGGGATAGGGTTAAGGTTAGGTTTAGGTTTAGGTTTAGGAATAGTGATAGTGATAAGGATAGATTTAGGGCTATGGCTATGGTTAGGGTTAAGGTTAGCATTAGGTTTAAGTTTAGTATTAGGGGGGTTAGGGTTAGGTATAAGTTTAGATATAGGGATAGCTTTACACTTAGTGTTGCAGTTAGGGTAAAGTTTAGGGCTGGGACATGGTTAGGGTTAGGGTTAAGGTTAGGTTATGGACAGGGTTAAGTTAGGCACAGATTTAGGGTTGGGATAAGGATAGGAATAGTATTAGGGTTAGAGTTAGGGTTACAGTAGGGATTAAGGAAAGGGACAGGGTTGGGTTAGGGTTAGCATTATGGATAAGGTTAGTTTTAGGGTTATGGATAGGGATAATTTTATGGTTAGAATTATGGTTATGGTTAGCATTAGGGTTAGATTTTGTGTTGGGTTAGGGTTAGCTTTAGGGTTTGTGCTATGGTTATTGATAGGGATAGGTTTAGGTTTAAGGTTAGGGTTAGGGATAGGGCTGGATTTAGGGGTAGGTTAGAGTTAATGTTAGGGTCTAGGTTAGGCTTAAGATTAAGTTTAGATTTACGGATAGCGATAGGGTTATGGTTATTGTTGAGGTTAGCATTAGGGATAAGGATAGTGTTAGATTTAGGTTTATGGTTAGCAATAGGGAGAGATTTAGTTTTCGATAGTGTTAGGCTAGGGACAGTTTTAGTGTTAAGTTTAGTGTTAGGTTTTCGAATAGTATTAGAGTTATTGTTATGGTTAGCTGTAGGTTTATTGTTAGAATTAGGGTTAGAGTTAGGGTTCGAGTTAGGTTTAGGGATAGGGATAGTGTTAGGGTCAAGGTTAGGGATGTGGTTATGTTTAGTGTTAGGGTTAGGGATGGGGTTATGGTTATGGTTAGGGTAATGGTTAGCGTTAGGGTTCAGAATAGTTTGATGGTTAGGTTTAGGTGTAGGGTTAGTTATATTTTAGTGATAGAGTTTGTGTTAGGGTTAGGATTATGTTTATTTAGAGATAGAGTTAGGTTTAGGGTTAGGGTTAGGGTTAAGGTTAGGTTTAGGGTTAGGGATAGGGATAATGTTATGTTTAGGTTAGGATTAAGGCTCGTGTTAGCATTAGATTTAGGGTTAGGTATAGGAATTGTTTAGGGTTAAGGTTAATGTTAGGGTTGAGATTTTGGATTAGGGTTAGGGTTATGATTAGGGATATATGTTGTGTTAAGTTTAGGCTCACGTTCAGGATTAGGAAAAGTGTTAGGTATAGGGTTAGGTTTAGGTTTAGAATTAGCATTAGGGTTAGTGTTAGGGTTTGGGTTATGGATATGTCCTGGTTTATGTTTAGGATTGTGGTTAGGGTTAGCATTAGGTTTAGGATTAGTGTTAGGGCTAGGGATAGTTTTAGGGCTAGTGTTACACTTAGGGATAGATATAGGTTTGGGGTTAGTTCTAGAGTTAGGTTAGGGGTAGGTTTAGGATTAGGGATGGCGGTAGACTTAGGGTTAGTGTTAGCATTACCATTAGTTTTAGGGTTAGGGTGAGGGTTAGGGTTACCATTTGGGTTAAGAATATAAGGTTAGGTTTCCAGTTTGAGTTAGATTTAATATTTGAACTAGGGTTAGGATTAGGGTTTGGTTTAGGATTAGTGTCAGGACTAGGGATAGGAATAGGTTTATGGTTATGTTTATGGTTATGGTTAGTGTTAGGGTTAGCAATAGGATTAGGGTTTGGTTTATGCTTAGCTTTAGGTTTAGAAATAGCAATAGGGTTTTGTTTTGGCTTAGGGTTAGGGTTAGATTTAGGGATAGGGATATGGTTAGGTTTCAGGATATGGTTAGGTTTAGTGTTAGGGTTAGGGTTTGTGTTAGGGTTAGATTTAGAATTAGTTTTAGGGTTAGGGTTAGGGTTAGGGTTATGTATACAGATAGTGATAGGGTTAGTTTTAGGGTTAAGGTTATGCTTATGGTTATGTTTAGGTTTAGGGTTAGGGTTAGTTTTATGGTAAGGGTTATGTTACGGTTAGGTTTAGAATTTTTTTAGGTTTTTATGTTTAGGGATAGCGATCAGGACACAGATAAAGTTAGTGTTATGGTTAGGTTTAGGGTTAGGGTTAAGGTTAGGGTTAGCGTTAGGTTTAACATTAGGGGTAGGGTTATCGATAGGGTTAGGGATAGGGATATCATTATGGTTAGGGTTACAGTTAGGGTTAAGATTATGGTAGCTACTGGGTTAAGGTTAGGGTTAGGTTTAGGGTAAGGGTTACACTTAGGATTAGGGAAAGGGATAGGTTTATGGTTAAGGTTAGGTTTAGGTATAGGGCTAAAGTTATGGTAAGGTTTAGGGTTAGGTTTAGGGTTTAGGTTAGGGTTAGCAGTAGGTTTTGGATTAGTGTGATATTTAGGGTTAGTTTTAGGGATAGTGTTAAAGTTAGGGATAAAGATAGGGTTAGGGAAAATTTTAGTGTTGTGTTTAGGGTTAGGGTAAACTTTAGGGTTAGGTTTAATGTTAGGTTTAGAATTATTGTTATAATTTGAATAGAATTAGTGTTAGGGCTAGGTTTAGGGTTAGGGATAGGGTTTGCATTAGGGTTAGAGTAAGAGTAAGTTTTAGGATTAGGGATATGGATTCAGTTTGGGTTAGGGTTTCGGTTAGGGATAAGGATAGATTTAGAATTAGGGTTAGGTTTAGGTTTAGGCACAGTGATAGGGTTTGGGTTATGGTTTAGGATAGGTTTAGGGTTAGGGTTGGGTTAGGTATATGGTTAGGGCTAGAGTTAGAGTTATGTTTGGGGTTATGTTTAGGTTTATGGATAGGGATTGGTTTAGGGTTAGCATTAGGTATAGGGTTAAATTTGAGACAGGGTTAGTGTTGGGTTGAATTTATGGGTACAGAAAAAGGTAGCATTAGGGTCACTGTTAGGGATATGGTAAGGATTAGGTAAAAGGATGGGGTTAGGGTTAAGTTTAAGTTAAGGGAAAAGGATACAGTTATGTTTGGGGTTAGGGTTATGGTGAGGTTTGCAAATCAGGGTACTGTTAGGCTTATATTTAGTGTTAGGTTTAGGATAAGGGTTAGGGATAGAGTTAGACTTAGGGTTAGGTTTAGGATTAGGTTTAGAAGTAGGGTTAGGGTTAGTGTTAGCTTTAGGGTTAGGTTTAGTGGTAGAGTAATGGTAAGGGGTAGCGTTTGGGTTAAGGATAACATTAGGGTTACAGTTAAGGTTAGGTTTATTGTTAATGTTAGACCTAGGGTTAGGTTTAAGGTTAGGCTTAGGGTTAGGGTTAGGAATAGGAATAGGTTTAGGGTTATTGTTATGGTTAGGATAAGTGTTAGTTTTAGGGTTAACAATAGCATTAGCATTCGGTTTATGCTTAGCTTTAGGTTTAAAGATAGCAATAGCGTTTGGATTAGGGTTAGGTTTAGGGTTAAGTTAGAGAAAGTAATAGGGTTAGGGTTAGGTTTAGGGTTAGGGTTAGAGTTAGATATAACATGAGGTTTAGGGTTATGGTTAGGTTTAGTGTTAGTGTTAGTTTTAGCTTAATGTTAGGATTAGGGTTACAGTTATGATTAGGTTTAGGGATAGCGATAGGGTTAGGGTTAGGGTTAGGTTTAGGGTTAAGATTAGGGTTAGGGTTACTGTTAGGGTTAGGTTTAGGTTTAGGTATAGGGCTAGTGTTAAAGTGATGGTTATGGTTAGGGTTAGGAATAGGGTTAGGGTTAAGGTTAGGTGTAGGTTTAGGTTTAGCATTAGTGTTAAGATTAGGGATAGGAAGAGGTTTAGGGTTATGGTTGTGGTTCAATTTAGTGTTAGGGTTAGTGATAAGGTTAGTGTTATGGTTAAGTATAGGGATAGGTTTAGGGATAGGGAGAGGGTTAGGGTTAAGCTTATGGTATTGTTAGGGTAAGGGTTATTGATATGGTTAAGGTTAGGTTTACATTTAGGTATAGGTTTAGTGAAAGCAATAATGTTAGGGTTATGGTTAGGGTTAGTGCTAGGTAGAGGGTTAGGGTTAATGGTAGGGTTAGGGATAGGGATATGGTTAGGTTTAAAGTTAGTTTTAGTGTTAAGATTGAGGTTTGATTTGGTTATGGTTAGGTTAAGGTTTAGCGATAGAGAGAGGGATATGGATAGGGCTAGGGTTATGTTTAGGGTTAGGGTTAAAGTTAAAGTTAAGTTTAGTTTTAGGGTTAGGGTTAGGGATAGGGATAGTTTCAGGGTTATTGTTATGGTTAGGGTTAGGGTTAGGTTTAGTGTTAGGTTTCAGTTAGGTTTAGGGTTATGATAAGGGTTCAGTTAGGTTGAGGTTTAGGTTTAGGGTTAGGGTTAGGGTTGGTTTATCATTAACTTCAGGGTTAGGGTTACAGTTAGGTTTAGGTTCATGTAGAGTGGTAGCATTAGGGTAAGGGTTAGGGTTATGGCTTGGGTTAAGGTTAGCAATTAGGATAGGCTTAAGTTTAAGTTTAGCATTACGGTTAGGAGTAGGGTTAGGTTTAGTGCCAGCATTAGGGTTACATTTATGTTTATGTTTTGGGTAGCAACAGGGTTGGGTTAGATTAAGGTTAGGGTTGGGTTAAATTAAGGTTAGGGTTAGGGTAATTGTTAGAGTTAGGGTTAGGGTTAGGGTTAGGGTTAGCAATAGGGTTAGGGTTAGGGTTAGGGTCAGGGTTAGCAATAGTAATAGGTCTAGGGTTAAGTTTAAGGTTAGGGTTATGATTAACTTTAGGGCTCAGTTTATGTTTAGGATTAGGGACAGGAATAAGGTTAATGTTAGGGTTAGGTTTAGTTTTAGGGTTAGTGCTAGGTTTAGGTTTAGGTTTATGGTAAGTGTTTAGGTTTAGGGTTAGGGTTGGGGCTAGTGTAAGTGTTAAGGTTAGTGTTACGGTTATATTTAGGTTTAGTGTTAGGGATAGGGTTAGGTTTAGTGGTAGTGCTATGATTAGGGTTAGGGTTAGGGTTAGTGTTAGGGATGTTGATAGGATTAGGATAAAGGTTAGGGTTTGGGTTAAGGTTAGGGTTAGGTTTAGGGTTAGCATTAGTGATAAAGTTAGTTTTAGCATTAGGTTTAGTTTTAGATATAGTGATATGATTAATTTTAGGGTTAGGGTCAAGGTTTGGTTAGGTTTAGGGTTAGGGTTGCGTTTATGGTCTTGGTTAGGATAAAGTCTACACTTAGGTTTGGCGATATTGTTAAAATTAGATTTAGTTTGTTGTGTGTATTAATTTTTGTGTTATGTTAAGGATTTGTGTTATGATTAGGTTACACTTTAGGTTTAGTGTTTTGGTTTGGATTAAGGATAAGTATAGGTTTAGGGTTAGCATTAGGGTTAGGGATAGGGATATGTTTAGGGTTAGTGTTAGTGTTAGCATTATGGTTAGGGTTAGTGTAGGGTTATGTTAGGGTTAGGGTTATTTTTAGGTTTGCAGTTAGCAACAGGGATAATGTTAGGGTTATGGTTAGGGATATGGTTAGAGTTAGGGTTAGGGCTAGCATTAGGGTTATTTTTAGCATTAGATTTAGGTTTAGGGTTATAGTTATGGATATGGATATCATTACAGTTAGGGTTAGTGTTATGGTTAGGGATAGCTTTAGGGCTATGGTTAGGATTAGGTATATAGTTAGGGTTAGAGTTAGTGTTAGGGTTAGATTTAGTTTAGGGATAGCGATAGGTTTAGGGTTGGGTTTAGGGCTAGTGTTAGGGCTAGTGTTAGGGTTAAGATTAGGGTTTGCATCAGTGTTAAGGTTAGGTCTAAGGTTAGGTTTAGGTTTATGGATAACAATAGCATATGTTTTAGGCTTAGACTTAGGATTAGGGTTAGGTTTATGGATAGGGATTGCTTTAGGTTTAGGTTTAGGGTTAGGGTTAGAGATAGGGATAGGGTTTGGGATAGGGTTAATGTTAAGTTTAGGGTTAGTTTTAGTGTTAGTGTTAGTGTTAGGGTTACATGAAGTTTTAGGATTAGGCCTAATGTTAGGGTTAGTGTTAAGGTTAGGTTTAGAGTTAGGTTTAGGGTTAGGGATTCAGGTAGGTTATGGTTAGGTAAGGGTTACAGTTAGGATTAGGGTTAGGTTGAGCATTTGCATTAGTGTTAGGATTGCTGTTAGGTTTAGGTTTAGATATACAGATAGGGTTAGGATTATGATTAGGGTTAGGGTTAGGGTGATGCTTTGAGTTAG
>PVKH010023387.1:0-13869 GCA_004027955.1 Chaetophractus vellerosus
TCTGATTCGGGCAGGGGTCATTTGTTTGGAAAATCCAGCTCCTCGGGGCACACGTATTGAACTCTCAGTCAAGTGTTTCTTCGTTTTAGGGCTTCATGAAGTGGGGGCGGGGAACCACGCTGGATTGTTATATTCTTTTTTTTTTTTTAATTTGTAGACAAAAATTAACAAAAATTAACATGGTAAAAAAAAATTCCAGCAGAACAAAAGGACTATATTTCCTGAAAAGTAAGTTTTATTGTCACCCAGACCCCGCCCTCCCCTTCCCTGGAGGCAGCCACTGTTAACAGTTTAACCATTAACACTTTCCTTCCAGAAAGTCTGTTTTTTTAAATTCTACAAATGGGAACACACTTTACACATTCTTTCACACCTTGTCTTTTTTCTTTATATAGAATAATAGCATTTATCAATGTATGTCATCATTTTTCATGGTGGCATACTATTCTGTTGCTCGTATGTAAGATAATTTATTGAATGTTCAACATTGGGGTTTTCTTTCCTTTTACTAATAAAAATCATGCTGCAAAGAATCTACCTGAGTGCTCATCTTTCTGAATATGTGAGAGAATTATTTATATGTGAGAGAATTATTTGTATGTTCTATTGTATATCTATACATATTATATGGAAGTAGAATTTCTAGAATAAAGAGCATATGCATTTAAACATATTATGGATGGGAAGTGGATGTGGCTCAAATGACTGGGCTTCCACCTACCACATGGGATGTCCCTGGTTCCATTCCCAGTGCCTCCTGGAGAAGGCGAGCTGGCGTGGTGGGCAGGTGTGGCGAGCTGATGCAACAAGGTGACACAACAAAAGAAACACAAAGAGGAAAGACAATGAGAGACACAACAAACCAGGGAGCTGAGGTGGCTCAAGCGATTGGGTGCCTCTCTCCCACATGGGAGGTCCCAGGTTTGGTTCCAGGTGCCTCGTTATATTTGTCTATACACAATGGGAATTCAGAAGAGGGAGCCACAAGTGGGGAGAGGCGAGAACAGAGTGAGATGTGGGGAGTTGGAAAGAGGAGGTTCCTGGGCCCCTACAGTCAGATCCAACCCAGGAACAGACATCTCTGGGGGCATCTGCCCAGCCCCTACCTCTTTTTCTGAGACCTGCCCTGCTCTCCATAGGTGTGGGAGCTTCCTGCCAGGTGACCCGACTTCTCTGCGGCCCCTGGGTCAGGTGCAGATGCCTGGCCCAGAGGACACCACTCAGAGCCTCTTTCCTGGAAATTTGGAAATTTGAACATGGAAATGTTAGGTCAGTTAGCAAGGGACCAGGGACACCTGGCTTTCCTATGGCCTCTGAGGTAGCCATGTTTGTGCCCTATGCACATGGGGCAGTGGAAACAGACCTTCCGAGAGGGATAAAATGAAGTGGACAGAGAGAAGCTGGTTAAACAAGGCAGATTGAACGCATCCCCTCTACAGACCCTGCTAACAAGGCAGCAAAAGAAGGAAAAGCATACATCCATGAGGACAGAGGCTGGGAGAAGAGAGGAGAGCAGGTGAGAGATGATGAAAAGGTTAGAAGCAGGAAAGCAGGTAGACAAATGGTAACTGGCTTAGCATTCTAGAGAATTCCATGCAACTAAGTCTGTGGGGCTGGGAGGAAGCAAGCACAGTCATGCCAGAGAGTCCCAGAAATGGTTAGAGAAGGAAGGTGGGAAATACGATTGTTGAAAATCTTTACCAAGAGCAGCTAGACCCTCAGATCTTCCTCCACCTTGCACAGCCGACATCCACCCTTTTCTGTCCTGGCAAAAGATAGTGATTTCCTCTGAAGGCGAGAAGCAGAAGAACCTTGACTCAGATTCCAGCCTCACTGGGGCTGCAGACCATGTGCTGGAAACTGGGCATTGGGGGAAAAGTCTATCTATTGCACAGCAAAATGCCCAGCGTCTTCCCACTGGGTGTGGCACTCCACAGGCTGGCGCCTGGAGGACTCTTCTCAGGTAGGGCTGCCAGGTAAAGTACAGAATGCCCAATTAAGTTTGAATTTCATACTTTTTTAGTATGAGAATTCCCTAATATTGCAAAATGTTATTGGTATCTGGCAATACTATCTCCGGAGAGATGAACTCGCCCAAGGGCAAAATCCTAGAAGCATCGACACTGGCTCCATCTCCACTGAAATGACTTGGTCCCTTGGGCCCCTCCTGGAGGCCCAGCAGTGGAGAAGCTGGGGCCCATTTCCCCAGAGCCCCCAAGGAACATTTTAGACTCTCACGTATAAATATGAACAGCCAAGACCTCTTGTCACTTGAGGAAAGCCTCCCAGGTGAAAGATGGTGACAAACACGGATAGAAAAGGAACTCAGAGGATGCAGGGATGATGCAAAGCACAGAGGGGAGCTTCCGATAAGGAGAGACAAGAGACCAGCCCACGAGGGTCGCTGGCTCCCCACTTTTGGTTCCCGACAGAAACCCCCTGCCCTTCCCGCCTCCTGCTTCTGTGACATGGTCCTCTAGCTGCCCTGAAGGTGTTTCTTTCCCTTATGACCAACGAAACATAACTCCTGGACCAGGATGAGCCTACCCTGGGCCCTTGTCCCACTGTGCAGGGGCAGCTTGGGGGAAGAGGCTGCCCCTTGGCCGGCAGCTGACCCACTGTCTCTGCCAAGCAACTCTGGCAGCTGCAGCTCCGTGACCCAGAGGCTCCATCCGAGCTGGCCTGGGTCCCCACTGCCCTCTCGGCTGGCGGTGGATGGAGCCAGTTGGCTCCACTTCCAGGCTTGGGCCACGCTCTGCGCCAGTGCCCTCCTTCCCTCGCTCCACTGGACCAGGCAGGTCCTCTGCACCTTCCGCCTCCTCCCATGTCCAGAAGCCCTGGGAGGGGGTGGTTTTGACTAATGCAACTGCCTTCTGAGGCCCCAAGAGTGGTGAGGAGACCATCTCTGCAATGGCCCCAGGTATGGAGCATTTCTTCTCTGTTTCTTTCTTGTTTGTAACTAGTACAGATTCATTTTATAAGTTCTACTTTTAATACTGATCATTTCATTAATCTATCAAAAAGAATGTTGAGGTCATTTTGGTAACACAGACATTTGAAATAGGATTCCAAGAGAGTGTGACCTACTAATTTATGAACTCTAGGGCCTTTTTTTTTTTTTTTTTTTTTTTAGGAGGTACCAGGGATTGAACCTGGGACTTCATACATGGGAAGCAGGCGCTGAACCACTGAGCTACCCCTGCTCCCCGCCAGGGCATTTTTGAGAATGAAACAGGGCACTCCTGCTAATCACATTGGGACAGCAGGTATAAACAGGGACTGCCCCACGCAGACGAGGGCCACCCTATCGATAGGCAACTTGTTCAAGCCTTGGCATCCTATTTATTTCTGAAATTGTTTTGATGGTGAAATAAGAGAGAACATCTGATTCATTTAAGGAGTAGCTCCGCGTGCGTACAGTTTGCTGTTCTTGTTTAAATAGCCTGCCTGACTTACAACAGCAGTTGTCGATCTTGGCTGTGCTGCAGATCACCTAGGAAGGGGGCTGGCAACGTCTAGCCCCCTGACCAAATCCAGCAGCAGCCTGTTTTTTAAATCAAGTTTTACTGGATCAAGCCCTGCCCAATCGTTTGCATATTCGTTATGGTTGCTTTTGTGCTATAAAGGCAGAGCTGAGTAGCTGCAAGAACCCTGAGTCACCAAGCCTTAGATATTTGGTATCTGGCCCTTTACAGAAAAAAATTTGCTGACCTCTGACCTAGAGAATTTAAAGACATCCCAGTGCCTGGGCCCCACCCTGAAGAGATTCTGATTTTGTGTCCTCAGGGGCAGCCTGAGCGCTGGGATTTTAAAAAGTGCCTCAGGTGATTCTAATGTGAGTCACGGCCAAGAGCCACCAGGTTAAACAAAAGGGGGTAGTTCCAGAAAGGCCTCAACTGTTTATCCTTTCAGCAACAGGTAAGAAGCTGGCTGTTCCAAGCGTTTTAAATTTGGGAGAAAGCATGCATGGGTTTTAATTTTTGTTTTGGGAATGGTTTTAAGATTTCCTTAAAAATGGAACTTGCTGCAGGATACAAAATCAACTCATAAAAATCAGTTGCATTTCTATGCACTAGCAATGAACAATCAAAAAAAGGAAATTAAGAAAACAATTTCATTTACAGAAGCATCCAAAAGAAAGAAAGAATAAAATAAGGAATACATTTAACCAGGGAAACAAGACTTGTATGCTGAAAACGACAAAACATCGCTGAAAGAAATTAAGGATGCCCTAAATAAAGGAACGGCACCCCATGTTCATGGAATGGAAGACAATATTGTTAAGATGACAATACCACCCAAAGTGACGTATGGATTCAGTATAATCCCTACCAAAATCCCAGTGCCATTTTTTGCAGATATGGAAAATCTGATCTTCAAATTCAAATGAAATTTCAAGGGACCAAGAATAGCCAAAACAATCTTGAAAAAGAACAAAGTTGGAGGACTCACACCTATTTTTTTAATTTAAATTTTTTTTTCAGATTTTATTCTTTATTTATTTCTCCCACCCCCGTGTTGTTTGCACTTGCTGTGTCTGTTCGTCTTCCTTGTTTCTTTAGGAGGCACCAGGAGCCGAACCTGGGACCTCTGGTGTGGGAGGCAGATGCCTAATCCCTTGAGCCACCACTGCTCCCTGCTTTGTTGTGTCTCTCATTATGTTTTTTTTCCCTTCTTGTGTCTCTTGTGTCAGCTCACCGTGCCTGCCCATCACGCCAGCTCTCCATCTTCTTTAGGAGGCACCAGTATCCAAACCAGTGGTCTCCTGTGTGGTATGTGGGAGCCCAGTCGCCTGGCCACATCTGCTTCCCACTCATACCTCTTGAGTTACCAAAACTGTAATAAAACAGTGTGGTATCAGCATAAGGACTGACATATAGACCAGTGGCAAAGATTTCAGAGCCCAGAAATAAACCCTCACATCCATGGTCAATTGGTTTTCAAGAAAGGCACCAAGACCATTCAACAGGGAAAGCACAGTCTCTTAAAGAACTGGTGCTAAGAAAACTAGAAATCTACATTCAAAAGAGTGATTTTGGACCCTTACCTTATACCATATACACACATTAACTCAAAATGGATCAAAGACCTTAATTTAAGTGCCAAAACTACAAAACTTTTAGAAGAAAACAACAGGGACAAATCTTCATGAGCTTGGATTTGGCAATAATTTTCAAAATATGACACCATGAGCACAGGCAACAAAAGAAAAATAGATAAATTGGACTTCCTCAAAATTAAAAACATTTGTGTGCCAAAGGACACTATCAAGAGAGTGAAAAGACAGCCCACAGAATGGGAGAAATATTTGCAAATTGCATACATGGTTTAACATCTAGAACATATAAAGAACTCCTACACCAATTCAACAATAAACAGCAAAGAGACGAGCTATCCAATAATTAATAAAAAATGAGCACAGGACTTGAGTAGACATTTCTACAAAGGATATATAAAAAATGGCCAACAACCACATGAAAAGATGTTCAACATCATTAGTCATTAGGAAAATGTAAATCAAGACCACAGTGAGATACTACTTCACACCTAGTAGGATGGGTACTATTTTAAAAACGGGAAAGAAGTGTTAGCAAGGATGTAGAGAAATTGGAACCTCATATACTGCCGGTGGGGATGTAAGATGGTGCATCACGGTGGAAAACAATTTGGTGATTCCTCTAAAAATTAAACATAGAATTACTATATGACCCAGAAATTCCACTCCTAGGTATGGGCTCAAAAGAATTGAAAACAGGGACTTAAACAGATATTAGTGCCCACATTCATAATAGCATTATTCACAATAGCCAAAAGGTAAAAACATGTGGTATGTCCATACAATGGAATATTATTCAGCCATAAAAAGGAACGAAGTTCTGATCCATGTTACATGGATGCACCTTGAATATATTATGCTAAATGAAAGAAGCCAGACCCAAAGGCCACATATAATATGACTCCACTTATATGAAATATCTGGAATGGGCACAATAAAAAAGAGAAAACAGATTAGAAGTTACCAGGAGCAGGGGCAGGGTGAAATGGAGTGTAATTGCTTATTGGGAACAGAGTTTCTGCTTGGAGGGATGAAAAATTGTAGCGATATTAGTGGTGATTGTTACACAACCTTGTGAGTGTAATTAATGCCACTGAATTGTACATTTAAAAAGGTTAAAATGGCAAAATTTTATATACATTTTACCACAATAAAAAAAAATGTAACTTGAACTGCAGAATTGCACTAGCCTCCTTACAAGTGGTGGATGCCCACCTTGCTTTTCACAAATGAAGAAATGGAGAGAAATAGAGGGTGAGAGTGAGAGAAACAGTGAATCAAAGAAAATAAATCCCTTTGATTGTAAGACATATGATTCATTCTTTTATGCCCAACTAAGAAAGGAAAAAATAGGTTGCCAATTAAACTATGACATACCTTTGTAAATTGCGTTCTGATTTTAGAGATATTAAACATGAGATGAAAACACGTGTACCTTAGAATCAATAAAATGTGTGGAATGATGGATGGGTGGATGGAGAGTGAGACAGACAGATAAAGTGAGACAGTGTGAGCAAGTGAGAGAGCTTCCTGGAGGCATCTTTGGGCACCTGGATTCAGCCATTCCTGAAGCTGGCTATGTTAAATGAAACAATAAAGATCCATTGTTTCTAAAGCACATAGGAATCAGAGTTCAGTCATTCACAACTGAAAGAGGCTGGGCTGATTCATCTTCTGCTTCTGACCCAGTTTACTGCCCAGACACAGGTGACAGAAAAAGTTTTCCTTTTTCACTGTCTCCTCATCGGTAAAGGCCTCATAGCCACCTCACTTTTAGGACCTATAGTGACCGGTGTGAACTGAGCCTGATCAGGCACGCAACTGGTACCTGTGGGATTGAGGTGGTATGGCTCTTAAAACTCCTTTGGTTGCCAAGTGTCAAAAAACCCAGTTCAAAGTAGCTTAACCGAAAGTAGAATTTCTTGGCTCATGCATGTGAAAAGCCAAAGGGTGCACACGCTTCAGGCACGGAGGAGCTAGGGCTCACCCCATTTCCCAGGACGCAGCCGCTTTCCTTATGGGCTCTTCCTTCTCCTCTTTAGGCTTCACTCTCAGGCCGGTTGTCCTTGTGAGGTGCTCCATGGTCAGACTTAGACCCTCCAAGTTAGCAAACACAGTTGTTAGAGAGTTTCTTCCTCCAAAAAATTCTACCCGTAGACCTGAGCATTGCTGGGTTGACCTGGGCAGGTGCCTTTGCATGAGCCAACCATGGCGGGGATTCCCTGGCCTGGACCAGGAGGCGCCGGTGGGCTGTGTGGCCGTGTGGGCCCTGGCTGGGAGGCTGGGCCCTGTGAGGATGATAAGGTTTGAGATTGATGAATTTCCCTGAAGGGAACTCCCCTGCTGTCACCAGAAGGCAGGAAGGGTGCCCCAAAGTCGTCCCCAGAGATTTTCCACCTATGTCCTGGGTTAGCACCAGCCCAGGAAAGGCCCCCAAACCCCAGCAACCTGGCCCCATCTCCACCACGCCCCAGAGTAGCTCTTCCCCCTGGGCTGCCATCCAGGCCCATCCAGGGCCCCTGCCCAGCCTCCTTCAGAGCTCAAAGCAGAAATGCCTCCAGCATTTGGTAGGGGCAGGGGGCTTGACATTCCCTCTGCAGAAACGACACAAAGGAACCAGGGGCCCTTTGTGAGCTCCGTTGCGTGGTTCTCTCGTTTGTTCCTGCAGAAAATGTGGTCTTAATACAGCGTGCTTGACAATGCAGGCAGGATTAAAGCACAGCCTAATTGACCACGGGGTGGGTTTCAACCTGTTTACACTCCAGAATAATTCCATGCGTCAGGCGTGATTAGTCACGTCATCCGCACGTTGTTTGTCGGGAGAAGCACGGTGTCCAGACAGTTTGTGGCTGGAAGGCGTGATGCTTACCAGGGCCCAGCCCCTTGGGTCCAGGGGAGGATGGAGCGACTGTGTCCGAGCACCGGGGCCACCAGATGGAAGCCTGGTTTCTGGCACACCCCGGGCCCCAGGATGCCCGCCTGTTTTTAAGGGTGCGTTTTGGGGTTCCGGGGCCCAGAGGCCGGGCCTCCAATCCCAAGCCCACCACTTCCCTGCTGGGTGAACTCAGGCAAGGGACTCGCCGTCCCTGGCACTCCCTGTGTTCAACTGTCAAATGGGTTTCCTGTGGAACCGAAGGTGAGGACGCCCAGAAAGGACTCAGCACAGGGGCTAGCACTGGGTAGTTCCCGTGAGTCTTTATCACTGTTGTTATTAGGATTGTTATCTGAGCTTTCCGTTTCCCACCCTGCCACCAGAGGGAATTTCAGAATGCAGCTCGGATCACATCATTCTCGCTCCCTGCTTATAACCCCAAGCCCTCTCATTCTCTTCAGCTAGGGTTTGTCAACCGTGGCACTGTTGAGATTTGGGGCTGGGTCGTTCTCGGTTGTGGGGGGGCTGTCCTGGGCATTGTAGGGTGTGCAGCAGCTTCCCTGGACTCTCCCCACTAGATGCCTACAGCACCCCTGTTTTAGTTTGCTAGCCTGCCCAAAGCAGGTATGGTAAAATGTGTTGGCTTTAACTACGGAAATCTATTCGCTTACAAGCTGACAGTTTTGAGCTGTGAAAACGTCCAAATCAAGGCATCATCAAGATGATGCTTTCTTCCTGAAGACCAGCTGCTGGCGATCCTGGCCTCCTGTCACATGGCAAGGCCCATGGCGGCACCTGCTGGGCTCCCCCTTCTCCCTCCTCTTCTGCGTTTCTCTTTCCAGGTTTCCTTGCTTTCAGCTTCTTGCTTTCCCGGTTCTCTCTCCTTGTCTGAATCTCATTCTCTTATAAAGGACTCCAGTGAGAGGACTAAGACTCACCCCAAACGAGGTGGGTCACATCTTCATTCAAGATCCTACTCACCAAAGGTTCCCACTTACAATGGGTCCACACCCACAGGAATGGACTGACTTTAAGAACATGCTTTTCTGGGGTCTATACAACTTCATACCAGCACAGCCACCTTTCCCTGCGTGTGACGCCACTACTGTCTCCAGTAATTGCCCAGTGTCCCCTGGAGGGCATCACTCCCTTCCACCCCTGGCCTCCTTCCCTGTGGAGAACTATGGCCTTAAACCAAGCTCAGAGCATCCTCTTGGCCTCTGAGGCCTGTGAGGCTGGCTCCGCCCACACCCCTGGCGTCACCCGGCTCTGGCCATCCCATTGTCCCCTTGTTCTCTGCCACAGGGACTTTGCAGCCCCTGTTGCCTCTGAGAGAAGCCTACCCTACTCTTCCTCTCCCCTTCACCTCTGACACATCCTTCAGACCTCAACTCATTGCAAATTCCTCAAGAAAATCCCCTCAGACCTGTCCAAACAGGTCCAACCCCCCAAGCAGACTCAGTTCTGAAAGCAGCAGCTCCCTTCTGTTGCATTGCCACAGTTTCAATTGTTTAAGGGTGTGATTCTTTGATTAAATTCTGATCCCTCACCATGGAGTGTAATCTCCCTGAGAGCGGCAGATGTGTTTCCTGCATCCCAGTGGCAAGCACAGAGTAGACGCTCAGTGAATGTTTGTTGAATGAATAAATGAATGAATTCTGAACTCTGCAGCTTCATTTTGTAGGCCAGAGGCTGGCCATCTCCCAGCCAGTGCCCTGGACCGCATTGCACAGAAAGATCCCTGGGCTGGAGGAACTGAACTTCGGAACTGAAAAACTGTTTTATTGTGGAATACATACATAAAATAAAATGTGCTTGGGGGCAGATGTAGCTCAAATTGTTGGGTGTCTATCTCTATATGGAGGGACCTGGGTTTGATCCCTGGGACCTCCCGGTAAAAATAAAGAAAAGTATAGAATGTAAGAATGGATAAAATAAAATAAATAAATAAAATAAAATAAAATAAAATAAAATGTGCTGATCTTCAGTATAGAGTTTGATGAATTTTTACATATATAATTCCCCATGCAGCTACCACCCAGATCAAGATAGAGGATGTTGGGGAACCAGCTGTGGCTCAATTGGTTGGGCTCTGGTTTACTACATGGGAGGCCCCGGGTTTAGTTCCCGGGGCCTCCTGGCGAAGGCAAGCCGCCGCGCGGTGAGCTGACGCAGCAGGGGGAGATAAGCAGACACGGAAAAATGCAAAGCAAAAATGAACACAGCGAGCACAAGCAGCAAGGAGGGGATAAATAAATAAAAATAAATAAATCTTAAAAAAAAAAAAAGATATAGGATGTTGCCAGCACCTGGGGAGGCTCCTTTGTGCTCCCTCTTACTCACTACCCCCACCCAGGTGATCACTGATTTTACCCCCATCATCACAGATCAGCTTTGCCGGCTTTGGGATGTCCTGCAAATGGACTCGCACGGAACGTACACTTTCGTGTGTGGCTCTTCTTGTCCAACATCATGTCTGTGAGATTCATCCCAGTTGTATGTAGCAGCCGTCTTTGCTGCATAATACTCCATTGGATAACAGAGTACAACCTGTTTATACTATTGATGGACCTTGGGCTGTTTCCAGTTTGGGGCTATTAGGAATAAAATTGCCATGAGTATTTTTGGACATGCCTTTTGGTAGGCAGAATTGTGAACTTGCTGGGTCACAGGGTATAAGTATGTCAGACACACATTAGTGGATGCTGACCAAAAGGTTTGCAAAGTGGTCCTATCAGTTGCCCCTTCCCCTGGTTGTCCATAGCCTCATGTGCGCTGGAGACTGTCAATCCTTTTGACTTTAGCCATTCTGGTGGTGTGTATAGGTATCTTGTTGTGGTTTTAATTAAGCCTTAAGAGAAAAATCCTCTGTTAGAGAAGATCAAAAACAGAGTCCTACATAACCTGACAAGTTTCTTTTACGAAGACGATTGTACCAGTTTTCAGAGAGGAGGAGGTTAGCATTTACCTTGCACCTGCTCTCTATCGGGTACTGCACCAGGGGCTTTCCCGATTTCATCTTGTGTCACCCTCAAGTCCCCCCTTAAAAGACGTGACAACCCTAGGGTGCATACACATGGCTTTAGGGCCTCACTCCCCCGGGGAACTGATTTGGCAATTGCTCCTGGGACAGGCACCGTGTGAAAGCGACAGGTGTTCTTATGGACAGAAGGCTGCTTGGGGTGGCAGCGACGGTGGGATGCCTCTGCAGCGGGGCCCCAGGTCCCAGCCTGCGCGATGGAGGCTCTGCCTGTTTCCACGAAGACGCGTCGGCCCCGTGGAATCCGGGCCTCCTGGATTTCTGGATTTCACAGGCCAGAAACATTTTGTCTTGGAGTTTTGGTGCTGGTTATAGGGGAAGATTGGCTTGCTGCGTACTTTCCTAAAAGTCCATTATCATCGCAACTTCTTCCCGGGAGGACATCTGAACACTAGAAAACGTATCGACAACCGCCAAGTAAAAGGTGAATCCTTCCATTTTAATGTTTTCTCTCTTGAACAAGTCAACTTAATTGTCCTTATTTTTCTCATTTTAATGTGGACTAGTGGAAAGTTCATCACAGACTAGATTTTAAACCACTGGGTGATAGGAAAGTCCATGCTTTGGTGTCAGATCTAGGTTTGAGCCCTGAGCTGTGTGACCTTGACCAAGTTGCTTCATCTTTCCGTGATCCAGAAAGATCACAGCAAGACTGTTACCTGTGGAAAGCACCTGGCATCCTGCCCAGACATGTTAGGGGTTCAATGTTTGTTGAATGAATTCTTATATTTGTGGGTCCATAATCCCTTCACTACCAATGCAAAGTCCATGAAGCTATGAAAACAGAAAGCATTTTTCTTATGTTTGTTGCAAACTCTTTTGGCTGCAAAACCTGATATGAGGCTATTTTATAGTCTTTATCCCTGTTGGCACATTGTAGAGTTTATCAACATATTTGATACTGGGGTGTTTCCCCAGACCTCACAGGGGGTGTTATATATTGTACAGCATATGTGCTGTATTGGCTTTCTACAATCTGTAAAATTCTGAATTCTGGTATATACCTGACCCCAGTGGTTTTGGATAAGCAGTATGAGGCTTTTCCTAGCCTGCCAGGGCTGCTATGGTATATACCACACAATGGATTGGATTAAACCATGGGAATTTATTGTCTCATGGTTTGGGGGGCTAGAACCCCCAAATCAAGGTCTCGACAGGACAGGCTTTCTCCCAGTCTGCAACATTCTGGGGCTGGCTTGCCGTGGTCGGTGGGGCTCCTTGGCTGGCATCTTGGCCCCCTTCTCCTGCTCAGTCATCTGTGCCTGTCTAGATTTCTTTCCCTTAGAAGGCCTCCAGGCATATGGACTAATTCAACTCGGTCTCATCTGAATAGAATCTTTGAAGGTCCTATTCACAAAGAGTCCACACCTTAACTACTAATGACATCTTCAAAGGTCTTGTTTAAAAATGGGTTCACACCCTCAGGGATGTGGATTAAGGCCTGAATATTTCTTTTGTGGGGGGTGTGATTCAATTCCCAACAGACCTGCAGTTACGATTTTTGGGTTTCAAAGGATAGAAACAAAATTCAGATTCATTTAGAAAAAGAAAAATGCATGTATCATCTCGTGGACCTGAAAATACCAGGGTTAGTTCTGCCTTCCGGCACAGCTGGACTCAGGGATTCAAATATGTCTCTGCTTCTCTCTCATCATTCAGCTCCGAGTCTCTCTGCTTTTCTTTTGAGTGCTGGCCTCATTCTCACGCTTGCGTCTGAGAGGTCTCTCCGCACCGTGGGAAGGAGGCCACTTGCAGCTCTTAATTCAAAAGGAAGGGAGACCCTTACTCTCCTGGCCTCACAGACCACATCTAGTGGAGATTCTGACTGCACCAGTCGCCACGGAGCAGGGAATAGTGCACCACAATGGACTCGGTGGGGGTCTTGTGCCCACTTCTGTAGCCCTGCACTGGATGGGGAGGGTCGACAGCCCCCAAAGATGAGTGTGGGGCAGACTGCACCAGCAGACACCACTGCCCCGATTACAAGCCAGTTCTGTGGCAATCCAACCTTTTCAGCATCCCAGCTCCAGAGAAATCCCAGTCCAAGCAGAGTATCTGGACCCTTCCTCAGAGGAGGTGGAGATCCACATTCCTCTGAATCTCTCAGCATGGCTCTGAATTGGCACTGCTCCATGACATCTCTTGGAGTGGTTACGTTAGCCTTAAATCTCTGTGTCCAGCGCTGTCTGTCTAGTTTGTCTGTTCCTCACAGCGACTCAAAGAGCTGCTGCAATGCTAGGATGTTCTTAGCCTTTCCCCTGGCAGAAGCCCATTCATTTATGTTTCCTGATGCTCTAAGGCCTTCCTTTCAAATTCTCATCCAAACCCTGCCCTCCTTTTCTTCACAGCATCCATTTCATTCTGTAATTACATATTAGTGGTGCATTTATTTAACAACCTGTCTCCCCACCTGGACTGTCAGCGACTTGAAGGCAGGGCCACGTCTCTTTCACTTATCACTTTCTCTCCCAGTGTTGGACAGTAGTGGGTCGATAAAGATGAATGGAGGAGCGCAGGACTTGAGTTCACACCCCAGGGCTCCCTGCTAACCACGGCTCATCTGTCAGGCTCTTCAGACCCAAGCGAGGAGGCCTGAGTCCACTTTCTAGAGCATGCTGCAATGGCTTTGCACTTTCTTCCTTTGAGTTTGCCAAGGCTGCCTAGCAAACACCACACATTGGCTGTCGAGTAACCGGAATTTATTGTCTCCCTTTCTGGAGGCTAGAGGTGCAAAACCAAGGTCTCGGCAGGCCAGGCTTTCTCTGCAGTCTGGAGCACCTGGTCCTTTAGGGAAACTGATCCCTGCAGCTCTGGGAAGCGCAGCCAAGCGCGGGATTCCCTCTCTGCGCCGAGCTGCGGCCACGTGACCCAGCGGCACCAATCCCAGGGCCCCGGGCCTGG
>PVKH010023388.1:0-13865 GCA_004027955.1 Chaetophractus vellerosus
TACATATATATCATACACATTTCTCAAATGATAGAGTTGGAAGAAATTTTAAAATTATTTAAAACTGTTAGTGGGGACAAATTTCATTCCACAGATTCAAATGTACAGGATTTAATTACTATGTAATTAACTTTCTCTCAATTCATTTGAAGGCCCCCTAGTCCTTTGCACAAGCTTGCTTCTAAGATTTGGGTACTTATGCAGTGTGAAGGCATCAGGAAGTGTGGGAAGGGGTTTCTGATTCTTGGTCATCAAGCTCCACAGGTCACTGCTGAGTTACTCATCTCTTACTCCCATCTGCAAGAGACTCCTTCTGGTCTGGTGTATCTCTATGCTAATTCTGGACCCCTCTTGCCACCAGGAATACTCTGCTGCTCTATATCACACTGAGCCCCATTGAGCCCCACTTTCCTAGACACACCATGCCGCCACTCTTTCCTTGGCTGCCCCTGGGAAAGCAGCACAGGTCAATCTGTTCTAGGACCTCCCAAACCATCCAGGGTTTTTGCGTTAACCGCCCCCCCCCCCCCCCCCCCCCCCCGTTATTGGGGAGCAGGACTCAGGATCCTTTTTAGTGACTCACTGGCATGTAAGTACATCATTTCTTCCTTTCCCAAGCCTGAAAAATTATTTTCTAATCTTAGTAGTGGGGAGTCCTGCCATGACTTTATGTTTTTCTCTCATCCTTTGTTATCTCTGACTCTCCCAGACCCCAGGCTTTGAAACTCAAAATCCAAAAGAGGTTCTTTTTTCTCTATTTTCTGAGAACATATTTATAGTAGATCTGTTTATTGCCTGCCCAGATCTGATGAAACTGTTGGCTGATACCTCAAAGCTACCATCTTCACCAGAGAATTGTCCTTTACCAAAAGGTTACCATCTCTCCTGGAAGGCAACTCCCCATCCCTCCATAACTCAGTCAATGACTGACTGACAGTGGACACAAAAGATCAGCCCTGTTCCTCTATCGTGGGCCACCTCTATGGTGCCACTTATGCTCTAGAGCTTCCCTGTGAAATCAGACTAAAGCTGGTCTCCATCTGAGAGACTATTTTTATTTAGCTTTTTCCCCGACCCAATCCTTCCTTCAGTCTCCTTCTCCTGAGAGCACTTCCACAGCACATCACTTGACCAAGAAGTCCTGTCTCAGGCATTGCTTCTGAGGAACTGAAACTGACCTAAGACAATATTCCTTTCCTGAGACAATGTACCCTAAATGGCCTAGATGAAGAAGGGGAAAGGGGTGGAAGAATGGCAAAGTGGGAGTGGTTAGAGGGCAAAAGGCAGAAAGAAGTATCAGTAAGAGCAACAATAAAAACATATTGGTTCTGTTTTAAGAGTATGTTAATCCATCAGCCTAATTTTATAGATGAGAACAGAGTTACTTAAAGCAGAGTTCCTGATCATGTTGGTATCCCACAAATATAGGCATATCTTCATAGGCACATGAAGATATTGATGCTCCCAATCTTTGGAATAGTTATTAGGACCTGGGGCAGCCAGGTTTCCCAGTGCAGTCACTTCTGACCAGGATCAGACTTACTTCTATTTCAATACATTAGTCAGCATAAGTTGTTTTGTATCAGTTACCTCTTGCTGTGTAACAAACCTAACCTAAAACTTAGTGGCTCTAAACAACACCCATTTTATTTGCTTACATATTCTGTAGGTCAACAATTTGGACTGTATTTAGCTAGGAGATTCTTTTGCTGATCTTACAGGTCACTTATGTGGCTGCAATCACCTGGAAGCTAATCTGAGGCTAGACTTTCCAATATGGCCTTTCTCATATGTCTAACAATTGGTGTTGCCTGATGGCTGGGCCCTATGTCTCCAGCAGGCTAGCCCAAGCCTCTTTACTTGATGGGAGAAGAGTTCTCAGCAGCATGAGAAGGTAAGCCCTAATACACAAGCACTTTTCAAGGCTCTGATTGTATCATATTTACTGATATTCCAATAGCCAAAACAAGTTTTATAGCCAAGGCCCAAGTCACATAGCCAAGGCCCAAGTCAGTTTTGAAGGAGACTAGGCAAGGGTGTGAATAGAGGGAGGTATGATTCATCACATTGATATAGCAATCTACCGTTCTGTTGTAACAATTACCTCCCAAAATCTCAGTGAATTGCATTTTCCCCTTCTTCAGCTATGTCATTTAGGGTCCATTGTCTTAGGAAAGGAATATTATCTTAAGTCAGTCTGTAATGGTTTCGGAGTTTTATTTAACTGTGAATTCCAAAAATATAAATTGGATTATTCTTGTAAACTAATCTGTTCATCTGGGCGTGATTAAGTTATGATAAGGGCACTAACTGGGCCCTGCCCCTCAGTGGGTGTGGTCTCAAGTATAAAGGCTAGGCAGGAGATTTAGAGAAGAAGAGATTTGGAGAAGGAGATTTGAGAAGCAGTTCTGATGTTGGAGTGAGCCGTTCGTCCAATAGTCTACAGCTGGCCTTGTGGAGAGACACAAAGCATAGAAAGCCTCATGGTTTATAGCTGAACTTGTGGAGGAAACAGAAGCTAAGCCTGGAGAGAAACGCAGCCCCAGGAACAGAGGAACCCAGAAGCCTGAACCCTGGAGACGTCGGCAGCCATCTTGCTCCAACACGTGGACTTTGGTAAGGGAAGAAATTTATGCTTTGTGGCCTGGTAACTGTAAGCTTCTACCCCAAATAAATACCCTTTATAAAGACTGACCAATCTTTGGTATATTTCAAAAGGCACGCCTGTGGCTGACCAAAACACAGTCCAAGGATTATTTCTTACCTATGTTGTAGTCCAATGTAGGTTGGTGAGGGGACTCTTCACCACAATCATTCAGGAAAACAAGGCTCCTTCCATCTAGTGGTTCTTCTGTTGTCTAAAACCTTCAAGCAGATCAGGGAAAGCAGAGAATGGAGGACTCATGAGAGGTTTTAGAAGCCAGACTTGGAAGTGGTGCACATCAGTACCATCCACATTTCAATGGCTAGAACTCAGTCACATGGCCCCACCTAACTGAAAGGGGGTTGGGAAATATCAGAACATGTAGGAAAAAGAGAAGAACCACAGTTCTTGGTCAGCATTAGTATTCTAGTCACCAAATAGCATTTGATCCCTTTAACTCACATGTAGAATACACACATTCACCCTTCCTGAAACACCTACAGTTCAATCCAGTTACTACATTCAGGATCTGTGTGGTTGATGCACTTAGGTTCAGATGTGTCACCTCATGGTCAGGTGGCATACCTACATATTACAAAGACTGCCCCTACCCATATAATCTATAAAAATAGTGGAACAGGGCTAAGATAACGGCATTAAAAGCTTCCATTTAGAAAAGGGAGGAATGCAAGACACATACAGTTGCTAACTGATCTATAGCAATTATGGAAATCCCCTGAATAGACATATGAAGATCCTCTATCCTGGGGATGGGAGAATTTCCTTGTTTAGGTCCTCATTCTGCTCTCTGGGATGGACGTCTTTGTCCATTTTTCTTTATGTTCCCGGGCTCCATTCTCTGTTGGTTCTTCCTTGTCTATCATCCTCCTTAACCACATCAACAGTGGGTATTGGGAAGGATGTCTTCCTTGGGGACTGCACAACTTTTGAGGTCTGCTTCTGATAGAACAAACCTGGAGGGGTTGTGGCAAGTGTTGTTTAACCATTCAATCAGTCTGATTCAAGGTTTATTTGGAAACATAATTTCCTAAAAAAATTTGTAGGCTTCTGACTTATTTACTTCTAGCTAGTTTTATGTACCAGAACCACACTCAAGTTTCTTTCTTAAACTTAGTTCTCTAACCTGATTTAGGTCTTTGCTTCCTTATTCCTATGCCTCCCTTTCCCTACATAATGCCAGCTACTGTGAGGATATCTGAAACAATAAGTGAGAAGACCACACCTTTCATCTGACCTTTTCTATAGGGTTGAGTTATTTGCTTATTGAGAAGTCTTATGGTGCCACAAAGCCTGTAAAAAATCTCATCTTTAATGTTTAAAGTCCAACAATAGTTGGCTTTCCATATTTACAAGGCTCTGAATTTCTAGACTGTCTATTCCCTTTCATTTCTGCTTGTAAACCAGGAAATTCTTTCCTTAGCTCATTTATTTCATGGAATAACTTAAACGAAAAATTGCAAAAATAGAACAGAGTTCCCATATATCCTTTACCCAGCTTCCCCTAATGCAAACATCTTTACGCAAACATACAGTGATTACAACCAAGAAATTATTCAAACTTATTCTAATTTTGCCAATTTTCCCATTAATGTTTATTTTTTTTCTTGGTTCAGGTCCCAGTTCAGGAATCCCTGGTGCATTTAGGTTTTTTTTTTTTTTCTCCTTACTCTCCTCCAATCTGTAAAAACACCCCAATCTATCTTTGCTTTCCATGATCTTGACAATTATGAACAGTACTGGTCAGTTATTTTGTAGACTGTTTCACAGTTTGGATTTGTCTGATATTTTCTCATGGTTAGACTGAGATTTTGTATTTTTGGCAATAACATTGCAAAAGTGATGTTGTGCATCATATCAGGAGGTAAATGATGTTGACAGATCTTATCACTGGTGATGTTAACTTTGAACGCTTGGTTAAAGTGGTGTCTGCCAGGTTTCTCTACTTTAAAGTTATTGTGTTACCTTTGTAGTTATGAATATCTAGTAGAGAAATAAGTCTCAGACTATGCAAATGTTGTGTTTCTTATCATACTTTCACCCACTAATTTTAGCATCGATCGATGGTTTTTGCTTGCAATGATTATGATTGTATTATTTCCTGATGATGATTTTCTGTTTTCATCATTGCTTCTACGTTTATTAATTAGAATCCTTCTGTAAGGAAGAGCTGTCTTTCTCCTCCATTTATTTATTTATTTGATCATTTATTAATCATGGTTATTTATTTTATTAAATGAATTATAATCCAATACTATCACTAATTGTTTTCAAATTTTGCCAGCTTTTAATCTTGTTCCAAGTCCCCATTCTTTTTAAAGTACTTCCTGACTTTCGAACACCTCAAGATGCTCCAGGCTCATCTTGTCTGTGTCTTGAACAGCCATGGAATCAGCCATTTCTCTAGGGAGCCCTGGTTCCTTTTATTGGAGAATGGTATTTAGAAACTAAGATCTGAGTCCTAGGTATACTCATTGATATTGGAGTGTCATTGCCTCTAGGCCCTCTAGGTATGTTTACTCAGACATACTTACTTAATTTTATTTCTATATCTATCATATATATATATATATATATATATATATACATGAAGTCAACACCTCCTTGGCAGGCTCTATCTGGGAATATATGAAAAGCTAGTTCCCCAATATACCATAGTTATACTCATTTTAAAATTCTCTAATCATGAAATACTCTACTTCTTTTATTTGAACCTATACTTTTCAACTTACTCGTTAAGTTTATTTCTCGGAGATTTAAAGTCTTCAGATTGTTCCTCTGCTGGTGGAGCCCTGAAACCCAGCAGGTATGCTGTCAACACCCAATTTCCAGTTCTTTGGGCCTGCCCTGGACTAAAAACAAAACAATGACGATGGACCAGCCCCATCTCAAAAGCAAGGAGTATCTTCAACTGCAAGCAAAACAATTCCATCCCTCTGCCCCATTATATCTACGTCCGTTCTCTGTCTGAAGCAGTCAGAGTGGACATCATCCCAAATCCCTCAAGATTGAGGAATGAACAAAAATAAGGGTGGAGTGTAACTGATGACTAAAGCAGATTTATTGTTATTGTAGTTATTACCTTGTGTTAACTGAGTAATTTGTAACATTGATAATATATGTATATAGAGAGATACAGCGAGAGAATGGGAGTTATCAGAGAGGAAACCCAACTGTTTTTATTGTTTTCACACAACCTGCTGCTGTGTGATGACATGATTGCTTGGGGCTGCAAACAAGAGGGGAGTGGCAGACTCTTTAAGGATGACAGAGTAGTAATCTGGAAAAATCCTGGGTCATTGAGAGTATTGGTGTACTGTTGAAAAAATCAACTCTGGAACTACCCTACTTTAGGCTCTCTGTTGTAAGAGATGATGAATATCCTTATTTTGGGGCTGATTTTGCTTGAGTTTTCTATTACCTAAAGCCTAAAATATCCTAATTAGTACTGCATGCTAAGGATAAGACAGGAACTGTGCTAAGCACTTTAATTGCATAAAGGTAATTTAATATAACTTAACTCCCATAATAACCCTGTGATGTAGGTGTTTTGATCCTACACAATTCACTAGTGGGGAAATTGGATTAAAACCCTAGGTCTGACTCAAGCTAAAGACAACTTGAAATCCTTTGAAAATATTCTGTGAAATACATACAAAAAGTAGAATTGTAATGTATCACTCTAAGCCCCCAGCAATTTCCAAGCACATCAAAAATATTAGAGAATATAGAATTTGATCAAGCTTGTATCTTATTGCTACGCAATTTCAGGCAAGTGGTTATTATCTTTTATTTCAGTAAACATGTTCTGTATCATTGCTAGGCACTAGGGATACAAACATTTAGACATTTATCCAAAGAGTAAGGAAAGAAGGCAGGAAATAACACTCAATGTATGCTAGGTACTTAATATCTCTTATGTCATATTCACAACTATCCTATGAAGTGAAGGTTAAATATACTCATTTATTCAAGAAAAAGTGAAGCTCAGAGTCTAAATAAGTAGCTCAAGCCATAGAGCTAATAAATGATGGAACCAATAAATGGTGGAACTGAGATACAATGGAGTGAGAGTTGAAAGTAATATGTGTCTGTTTTAGTCAGTCAAAGGGGTGCTGATGCAAAGTACAGAACTCCGTTGGCTTTTATAAAGGGTATTTATTTGGGGTAGAGGCTGACAGTCACAAGGCCCTACAGAGCCCAACTCAAGGTACCAAAAGAGGTACTTTCTTACCCAAAGTCATTTGCCACGTGTTGAAGAAAGATGGCAGGTGATGTCTGTGAGGGTTCAGCCTTTCTTCCTCCTCTTAAAGCTCTGTGGTCACAGGTTCTTTTGATCTCAGCTGTAGGCTGGCATAAGGCATGTCTGTCTCTCTCCCCAGGGCTCATTTCTTTCTGGGCTCAGCTGCTCTGGTCTCTTCACAAGGTCAGCTGTAGACTTTCAGGTTCATCTCTTTTCTCGGAGTCATGACTATGGAGCACTCTCTCTTTCTGCCTGTTTCTGTGTATCTACTTCCATGTGAGAGTGTTTTATAAGCCCAGAGTGGCTGGGACTCAACACTGAATCACACTCTAATCAAAGCCTTAATCTTAACATATTTTAATCAGACATCTCAGCTGAATCTAATACAAAGGGTATCACTCCCAGAAATAGACCAGTTTACAAATATAATGAAATATCTTTTTTGGAATTCATAAATAATATCAAACTGCTACAGTGTTTGACCCCATGCAAAATGTTTTCAGTTTTATCAAATATTTTTGGCACATCCAAATATCACCCACTTTCTATGTTTTGTCAAAGATTATGATGAAAGTTTTCTGAGGGCAGATATGACCAATCCTAATTCCAGATTATAAAATATGACCTACAAATAAATATTTATTGCATGCCTATGCAGTTCTAGGTGCTGATGAAACAGTGACAGACAAGATAGACGAGGTCCCTGCTCTTAAGGAGCTTATATTTTTGTGGTAGAGAAAAAAAATCAATCAGTGGTAAGTGATAACGGATTGATGTGAGAGAGCCTGTGTAGTTAAGGGATAGCATCCAACATTAGATGATGAGAGACAGGCATCCATGTAAAGCACTGGGATGAAGGTTGTCCTGTGAAGGAGGAAATTAAGCAAGTAGAAAGATCTCCAGATGGTAATGAGCTTGGTGTGTTCAACTAATAGAAAGAAATAATTGGATTTTAGCACTTTAAGTGAGAATAAGAGTGGTGGGGGATGAGTTCATGGAGGCAGGGCAGGGCCAGATTAGTGTCTTGAGGGTCATGGTAAGGAATTCAGGGTTTGTTTTAGTAGCAATGGGGAGCCATTGGAGGGTTTTGTGTAGGGTTTGACCCTATTTGGCATGTATTTTAAAAGATAGCTGTGGTGCTTTCTAGAGAATGGAGTGGAAGCAGTTATGGTAGCTAGGGTTAGGCTTATGCTAGGGGGATTGCATACAAGCAAACGGGAGTTCTCATAAACTCCCCTGATCACCCAAACGAAAAGGTCCCACCTCCCCATTATATTTCATTATATAGCGTTTATCACTACTATTTAGTCATTTTCTTGTTAATATCACTACTATTTAGTCATTTTCTGTCATCTCTACTTAGGACTGCCAGATAAAATACAGATGTCCAGTTAAATTTGAATTTCAGATACACAGCAAATAACTTTTCTGTGTGTGTATGTCAAATACTGCGTGGAAAATACACAAAAAAGTATTCCTTGTTTATATGAAATTCAAATTAACGGGGAAGCCTGTATTGTTATTGGCTATATTTGGCTATGAACTCCATGAGGTCAGGTACCTTGTCTGTCTTGTTCCCCAAGAAAAGTTGCTAGGGCCTAGCAAAGTGCTAGGCACATAGTAGGAGCTCATATATGCTAATAGAAAGAGTTAAGGAAGGATTAAACGAAATAATAAGTGACAATTAAAAAACGAACGAGAACTCCTGGGCACATCATGTCGGTGTACAAGGGCCGCGAGGCGAGGGGCAGCCGATGCGCTGAGGTCACGTGCGCCGGCGGTCCTGGTGACGTCATCACGCCCGCGCTCTGGGTCTTGCCGGGGCTTCAGTGGCGCCGGTTCTTCTTCAGCTGTGGAGACTCGGGTCTTTGTGGTGACCCCGGCCCAGCACAGGCTGTCTGTGGACCCGGCCGGCCCTGGCAGTGGCCCCCTAGCCCTACTGTCCCTGTCACTGGCCGCCAGCAAGCAGGCCAGAGCCGCTTTCTCTCGGGGAGAAAATCTCCTCAGGGCCATGTCCCGGCCGAGCAGCGTCTCCCCGCGGCCCCCGGCTCCTGGCGGCGGCGGCGGCGGGAGTGGCGGCGGAGGGGGTGGCCCCGCGCAGTGTGGCCCTGGGGGCGGCGGCCGGGCGAAGGGACTGAAGGACATTCGTATCGACGAGGAGGTGAAGATCGCAGTCAATATCGCCCTGGAGCGCTTTCGATACGGGGACCAGAGAGGTGAGGTTCCTGACAGGGACCCCGCCGGCTGGCGTTCCCCCATCCCGAACCCACAGAGTGAATGGGCTGCTCCCCTTTAGCCACAGAGGAGAGGATAGATCTGGGTCGCCCACCCGGACCCACCGGAGTGAGCCGGTGACCTTCCAGCCCCTCCGAGGACGGGGGCTGGACCGCCGTTGTTAGCCCCCCGGTGGGATGTGAAGAATCGCACGATGTTCTGCGGATCAGTAGGGTTAAAGGGAACTTGCCTGGCATCAGAAGGGTGAAAGATCAGATTGCCGAACCCTACCGGAGGCATGTCTTTTCTCCGGGCAAGGCCTATAGGGGGAGCCTTCCGGCGGCTAAGCCACAGTTTTTCGGTATTGATAAGCCCCCCAACATTCTTTAATTTTTCTTTTTTCCCCCTTCCTTTCTCTCTCTTTTTCTTTCTTTCTTTTCTTTTCTTTTTCTTTTTTTTTAAATAAAAGGGGGTATAGCCTTAAATGAGGCCCATCTAGAAGAACAAAAGGAAACCAAACGTAAATGAATGTAGTGGCAATATCTAGAGCTTTGTTCACTTCTTACAAGCATTTTGCTGAACATTTAGCATCTTCTACAGCTCTTAAGGTTAGAAAGCTACTTGACTTGGGTCACATAATGTAGAGTCAGCGGCTGACCTGAGGTGATCTGTACAAAGTATATTGAGTGTTCATTCTGATTTGCCGGCTTAAATAGGGAACCCCTTATGCTGGACGCTTACTGTCCAGAAAAGCTTAATGTTTAAGACCTGGACCTATGATTCTGAACTTACCTTAAACAAGGGTGAAACCTCAGCTATACATAACAACAAAATAATTAGTTTGAAATAGTGAAATATGAATTCTATAAAGTTTCAAAGGCAAATAAAATGGAGTTTGATGTTGAACATTCATAATGCTTGAACATACCTCCTTATTGAGGGAAACATTTTGTAAGCAAGTAAGGGCTTATTTAGAAGAGTAAAATATGCCCATTGGTCATTATACTAAGACAAGATTCCGGTAGAGCTAAGAGGAGTAATCTTTGGTGAACATCACAGAGTCCTCTATCACATTTAGGTTTAGTGTGTGGATGTCTTTTTATTAATATCAGAATTCTGGTAGACAGTAGTTACTGAATTAATATCTACTTATCCATGAATTCTGTAAAAATAAATATGATTGTATGCTTACATGATTTTTTTCTCATATATTACATATGTGTATGTACTGAAGCACCGTGGAAGAAAATTGACTGTTTAGAAATGGTATTGACTACCTTGTGGTGGTTGTTTTTTTTTTCCCATGTAGAAATGGAATTTCCTTCTTCTTTGACCAGTACTGAAAGAGCTTTTATTCATCGGTTGAGTCAGTCTCTTGGTTTGGTCTCTAAAAGTAAAGGGTAAGCTACTAGCTTTTCTTATTTAAGAAAAGCATATTTACCAAAAAAGAGAGAAATGCATTTAAATAGTTATTATTTTAGATTCACATTCTTAATTATACTGTATGTAGATAAAATGATTTAGGTCTGTACCTAATTCATCTCTTTCCTCTTCCTCCTATCCCATTTTCTAGCTTTTTTTCCTCCCTTAGGGGCAAAAAAAATATTTTAAATATAAGAAAACATAGTTTAAAAATTGAAGTTGTGTGCTTGAGAAGAGCATTATTTTCCTTTTTGGTAGAAATTAAATTTCTCTCTTTTTAAAGAATGGTTGGAGAAAAGAGTACAATTATTTATAGAACTTATCTCTCTTAATGTTACTGCATGTAATGGTAAGCTTTAGAATATGTTTATTGTTTTCTTTCCTACCAAGTCAGGAGTCTGATCAGAAATAAAGTACAATAGGAGTAAGTAGTATTTTTTTTTAATTTTTTTTTTTATGTCACTGATACATGTGGAAAAAAAGTTATTTGAGCCATCCAAATTTAAGGACTCTAAAATTCTGTGGAGTTATGTCATTTTGGGAATAGGGCTGATGGGATCCATATAAAGCAGGTTTCTCAATTTTGTACTATTGACATTTTGGACAGTATAATTCTTTGTTGTTGGAGGCATCCTGTGTATTGTAGAATGTTTAACAGCATATCTAGCCTTACCCAGCAGATAACAGTAACACCCTCCATGCCCAGTTGTGACAACCTAAAATGCCTGTAGACATTTCCAAATGTCCCCTGAGGAACAAAATTGCCCCTGGTTGAAAGCCCTTGATATGGAGGGAAAAAAAGAAAATTTCAGCCTAACTGTTTTTAGGTTAAGAAAAGGGAAAATAAAACTTTAAATATGTTTTTAAATATGTAAGTATATATGCAGATGTGCACACACCTACTTATGTATATAACTTACATAAGAATGAGTAGAAAGCTACTAAGAAGAAAGGAACTGAGGTAGGAATGAATGCTTTGTATATGAATGCTCATGACAGTGATATATTACCAACCGAGACATGGAATTTAGCTTAGGTGAATGTGTTTTGAACATCCTAGGGCTAGTGCTAGAATATTGGTTAGCTTCCTGACCATGCCTATATTATAGTCCACTCGGTAAATGAAATACTGCAGTTGAAAACAAAAATATAGCACATACCCAAAATGCTTTATTGAAAAACCTAGGCCATATATATTTTCAGATTCAGATTTTCAGATTTTAGGAAAGGAGGATGGCACATTTGCCATATATTATACAATATCCCTAATAAAGTATGGACATCACCTTTTCATACATTTCTGATAGAAAATGTGTGAATAGTCACATTAAGAGAGATAAAGACTTTAAGTATCCTCATGTCCGTTTAATCAGGTTTTGTTGCCAAATGAGGTTGCTCTAAATGTAAAAAACAAAAAACACTTCATTTTCAGAGATTTTTGGTTTTCAGAATTGCAGAAAAAAGATATTGTAGGCCTGCACTAGAAAACATTTGTTCTAAATGCACAGTTTTGTAACTACATCATTTCTATGGTAAACAGATTTTAAATTCCAAATAGGTGAGTTAGAAATGACCATTAAAAATGACTCTTAGAATAACAGTTAATTTTAGAATAGATTACCTCTTTCTGTTAAGTATCATGATCATTTAAGGGATGATCTGAAATGGAGAATTATCTAGGGAATGTGTGAGCAAGAGAGAAGGACAGAAAAAGAGGATGAGGAAACATTGAAGGAAAGAAGAGCCAGAGAGAGGGAAAGGAAATAGATGCTAAGCAAAGCAAGGCAACCCTGTCTGCTTGTTCAGTCCCCTTAATGCTCCCCAAACTGTCTTAGGAAATATTCACTTTCAATGTGCTTCTAAATCCTTTCATTCTTTTCATTTATGTGAGAATTTGTACCTGACCTTTATTTCATGGGCTTTTCTGTTCACTCTTGAGCAAAGATTTTTTTACACTCCCCCTCCCCCAAAGCATTAACTTCATTGACTTTGCAAATTATTTGCTGCTATTTTTCTTTTGTACCTGGTATTATGGTTCCTTGGTACATATTTTAGGCAATTGGAGGAAAGGGCAGGAGACTTGGGTACTACTCAGTCTTCCACTGCCTCATAGCTTTGGTTAAATCCCTAAACTATGAGGCCTGTTTTCTTATATAAGAAAAGAAGGAGTTAATCTCTTTGTTTTAGTTAATATTCTGTAATTTAGTTCTGTAGTTTATTTTGGGTTTCTTGTAAGATTTTTAAAAATAGCTTCCAGGCTTCTTGTGTGATAATTTATAATTTTTTTTCCTGATTAATTTTTTTATCATCATTTCTTTAAAAAAATGAAGCCATGTGTATTGGATTTTGTTTTCCATCTCCTTTAAAGAGGGAAATTTGGTTTAATTTATTTTTATGTAATTGCTCATCTTTTGATGAAAATGCCTTTGTTGGAGTAATACCCCCATTTTATGATCTTTAGTATATCCTAAAGTTTTCTTTGAAATTCTGATCAAGTGTTCTATACCAAAAATTTCACCTCCACATAGTTTGTTTACTTTTTCCCCCCATCTAAGGTTACTGTGCTTTGGTCTAAGAGCACATTTTTCTCAATCTTTGGCTTGTTCATTATCAAAACAAAAATCCCTTTTCTAATCTTAGATCAGGTTAAACAAAAAGGAATTTACAAATAAACTTTCTTAAAAACTTGTGGAATAAGAAAATATAAAAACACATGAATTCTAGGTTTTCTAAGTACAGGTTTCTTATCTTATTATTGCTAAAGTCTCTGTTTACCCACTTGACAGAAGTCTCCACCCTACAAGAAATCCCCCTTTTTCAGATTTAGGTTCCTGCTTCTTTTACCTCCTGGTTGGAAGGTTCCATACTGCACTCCCCCTTCACCCCTTCTTTCTACCCCCCCAACCCCCCGGTTAAAATAAGAAAAATGGATTTAAAGTGATAAACTCTAGGTGGTGAATTTTTGGACATCCATTAAAAAACAAAAACACCTTACAGTGTTCAATAATAATAACAACAACTAACATTAAGTACTCTTGTGCAACAGGCATTGTTCCTGGTGCTTTAAATTGATTACACTTAATCCTCACAACAGTCTTATGAGGTAGATTCTATTCTTAAAATCTGGTGCCTTTTTAACAGATGATACAATTAAAACTTAGAGAGGTTTAGTGATTTTCCCCAGATCCCACAGCTAGCAAGTGGCAGAGCCAGGAGTTGAACAGTTATTCTTGGTTAATTAATTTTTGATGTTCTCAGTAAGTTCATAGCAATGTACTGGGTGCTGTGAGAAGTTAGAACCGAAATATTTATACAGGGCTCACC
>PVKH010023389.1:0-13858 GCA_004027955.1 Chaetophractus vellerosus
ATTTAGCTCTTCTTCCCTTCTCCATCCTTAGACAGCTGATACCTCATGTTCAGATAGAGGACCAGTGTGCCTGGTGGGTTTCTTCCTGTTCTTCTCCACTTCCTCAGACATTGGAGGCAGGCAGGGAGCTCTCTCAGTTTCTCTGATGCTTCTCTGGCCACATGTGACCGCTGACTCATATTATTGAGGATATGAGTATCCAAAGGTTTTCTCTCAGCTCTTTTGTTCTACAGTCAGACTTCAGGAGGCATTGCAAGTATGCGTTTCATGAAGAGTTTGTTTCAGCTCTCTTGATCCGCTCTTGTGAACACTTGGCCAAGACCCATGGATAATAATTGATGCATAAGGGTTGATTTGCTTTGTATCTGATTCCAAAGGGATTCTGAACACCATGTGAACTCACACTTGGCCTTGAGAATGAACTAAAAATCAGCTTTTATCTTCTTATCCCAACTATAGCAGTTTCCTCTTTCTCCTGATACTCTTCCAAGAATGAAAGCAGACAGTAGGCAATTTTCTCCTAAGAAGGCTGCATCATTCTGGAATCTTTAGCTCTTTTGGCTCAAAAAGTATGCATTTTTAGTTAATACAACATTCTTAGGTGAGACCAAAGCTAACTTGTGGCTTTTTATATACAAAGTAGAAGAAGCTGATTTCCTAGTCCATGACCTCAAGTATATAGTCTGACAAATTAAGCTCATAAACTAGTTGTCATCCATGATTTCCTTTTCCCTTTATTATTATTTTAAATCATCCTACTAAAAAGAATAAGTAGGAGATTAAACTAGCCTATGGCAGAATAGTCAATGTAATATAGCAGAAAACATAAAGAAAAAATTATTACAGATTATGACATTCATTTTTAACAATTTTAAACTAAGACAGTTATGCAGTCTGATTAATTCCACCTACTAGAAACTTTTAATATTTGGTTCAGATTAATCTTTCTGAGTTTACTTATTGTTGGAAACAATTCATTTCTTGTTCAATTTATTTCCTGGACAATTATTTTGAGCATATTTAATACAAATGATCTGTACATGTTATTCTTTCTTGCATGAGACTATAAACCTATCTAAGTTAAGAGTTATATTTTGTTCACCTCTATAACCTCATTGCCTATCATAAGAACAAGCACTGCTGATTGAATGAATATAACATATGGGGCAAATATATGTAATATAACACATATAAAACAAGTGTGGAATATTCTAGACCTAATATTTTTTTCTGATGAACATTTTTAAAGACTCTTTTACATAGACTGGAAAATTCACTATTCAAAGGAACCACACTTAGAAGGCCTTTACTGCTTGAAAAATCTAGCCGGACAATGAAAAATCATTCCATAAATAAAAAAATTTTATGATAATTCTTTCCCATATAAAAAATTTTAAAAGTGTGGGTGTTTATGTACATAACATTTAAAAAATATTAAAATAAGTTTTCCTTGTATTTTTTCTCTTATATTCTCTATTCTTAAAAAGAAAGCTGTATGCAATCACAAATACCATGATTGTAGAAAATAGTAAAGCTATTGCTGCAGTTCAGTTCAGTAACCAGCTGAAAAAGTGTCAGTTCTCCTCTCTCAAGGTCTCAGCATCTCTACAATGTGTGTGTGTGTGTGTGTGTGTGTGTGCGCGCGCGCGCGCATGTGTGCATGCTTCCTTCTCTGGACTATTCCATCTACCGTAAGGTAGAATGCCTTCAAATGGATTAAGAACAAAGCAAGAAAAGAAGAAAAATGCCTTTCTCTGGGAAAGAGATAATATATGACTGACTAATATGGAATTGAAGAGAATAAATTAAGCCAGTAAAATTAAAAGGGTCTCTTCAGTGCACCTAACCACTCTTCTGTTATTACATGATGTCTTGCTGAAAAGAAGTAGGTTTATCAAAATCTGCATTTGTATTATTCTATATGAAGGCTGCTGGAGTTATAGGAAAGGTCTGGGTGAAGCTGTATCTGGCTTATTCAGTTTATTTTCACCTCGGGCAATGTCTTAGTTTGCCACAGGGCTGCCAATGCAAAGTAACAGCAATGTGTTGCCTTTTTAAATGGGAATTTAATTTAGGGTAAAAGCTCATAGGTTTGAGGCCATGGAAATGTCCAAATCAAGACACTATCAGAGATGCTTTTTCACCAAAGTCAGCTGCCACATGGTGAAGCAAGATGGTGGAAGATCTCTTCCTAGGTCTCGTCCCTGCCTTCCCCTCCAGGCTCAGCATCTCTTAGAGCCTAGCTCCAGGAGCTCAGCTGTGAGCAACTAGGCATAGGGCTTGTCTCTTTCTGGCCTGCTCTCTCAGTCCTGGCTACTCTGCTTTCTTCCCAAGTTCTGCTGTGAGTTATCAGACATATAGCAGAGCTTGTCATGTGAACCTTGAACTGCTGAGTGGGCCCAGTCCCTCGGGGGGCCTCTTTCCATGCCTCTGTGCTCTGCTGGTTCCAGACTCTGGGACTTCTCCCGGCCCTCAGGGCTTCTCTGTTTTACTGCAGTCATCTCTCTTACATGGCAGGATCAATATGGCTGCTTCATTTTCCTCTCTGTCTATCTCTCTCTATGTCTCCATTTATATCAGACCCAACAAGAGAGCAGGGACCCAAGCTGATTCAGCCTAGTCAAAAGGCCTCACAACAGCACAAATGGATTAATTAAAAAACAAACTTACTTGTGGTGATTAATAAAAGAACTTCAAGCTGTGACAGACAACTTCTTTACATATATTTCATCCTAAATATCAGAACAATGATAAGGTTGTAGAAGCTTCTGAAAGGCTCCAATTGGGAAAGAGAGACTACAAAATTACTCCCCATAAGTTCTAGTCACCATGTTTTTGTCCTGAAATTCAGGATATATATATATATATATATATATATATATATATATAGTTATTACATGATTATATAGGTAATAATTCCAGTAAGAATGGTTCTTTGATTTTTCCCATTCTAAATCACAGAGAAATCACTCTTCCCTATGTGTTATTGCTGAATATAAATGCAGAATCCTAATATTTTTATTTTTCTGTATATTCAATTGCCACTGTCTGACAATGTGTGGAAAAATTGCTTCATGGAGTGATATGGGACAAAACCAAAACTCTGTTCTATATTCTGTGGTAATTCATATTTTGTAAAAAAATGTGGGACTATATTATACACCTTTTCCTTCCCAGTTTACTGTTTAGCTCTTTACTTCAGTATTGTCATACTTTTAAAAAATTATTTGTTTACATATGTTTCTATTACTAGCCTCTGAGCTAGTTTATTTCTAGGACATTGTCTTATTCATTTGAATGTATGGACATATGTATTAGGCACAGTGTGAGCAATGAAGATGGAATGGTGAAAGGAAATTGATGGCAAGGAGTTTAACATCTGGGAGACACTGGAATTTTATTCTGCCTTTTACAGATAGTTCTCTAAGCATTTCTATATTTTAATTGCAAGATCAAAAAATAACCTTTGAAATGATTGAAGTTTTTAAAAATACATATGAAAAATTAATCTTCAAAGTTTTAGGAAACTTAAAATATTAGAGCCACCAAGTTTGATCTACTTATGTGAATAATAAAGGGAATGCTCAGTATGTATGTACCATTAAATTTTTTAATGTATAATATGATTCCAATTATATTAAATGTATTATTTTTCAGACATACATGTATTCAACATCGTTGCTTACTCCAAATCTCATTTCTCAAATCTCTAAGCTGTTTTCAGACAGTATGACAAAATTTCTTTTTAACTGTGGATATAACAAGTAGTGTGGGAAGTATTGCCATGATTACATGTCACCTCGGAAATGCTTTCTATTAGCTCTCAATTCTGAGTGACACTAATATCAGTCTTCAGGTAATAAAAGTTTTAGGCATGTCACTTGCAAAACTGAGGATAGTTTTACAAAAAAGTTTTGAGACTTGTGGATGCCTTTTTCCATTTTGTACTTAAGTATCCTCATTCCAAAATTTAATAAAATTAATTAATTTGTATACATGTATCAGTCAAGGCTCTCCAGAGAAACAGAACCAATAGGATGTATATATATGTGTATATGTATGAAGAGATATACATATATCAAGAGATTTATTTTAAGTAATTGGCTTCTGCTATTTTGTGAACTGACAAATCAGAACTTTGTAGGTCAGGCCAGCAGGCTGAAAACTTGTGCAAGAGGTGATATTGCAGTCGTGAGGAAGAATTTCTTCTTTGGAAAGCCTCAGTTTTTTATTTTAAGGCTTTCAGTTGATTGGATAAGTTCCCACCCACATTGTCCATGATAATTTTATTTAGTTAAAGTCAACAGTACACCTTCACAGCAACATTTAGACTAGTGTTTGACCAAACAACTGGACACCATATCCTAGTCAAGTTGATACATACAATTAACACTCTTTTAATCCCTCCAGGTTTCCATGCATTAAAGCTTTCTTACCTTTAACAGTAGAGTGTACTACAGAATAAAGGCATGTATTATTATTTCAATACTCAGCACTCCAAACCATCTGGACAGTCCAATATCTGGGATCCCTTCCAACAGTTGGGCACAGATCACACTGCATATCCTATTGTCATAAAATGGTTTTTTACTACAACTTGTTATGTTTTCAAGGCCAGAAGGCATGATGCATATGCTTCAGCCTTTAATTGTGCAACAGAGACTACCAGTCAGATACAATACAGAAATAGTATACACTCGAATGTGTAGGGACTACTGAATACTGATTTACAATATATGTACTGCTAACTTTCATGATTTTGAAGCAAATGATGTTGGTTGATTTTGATGATACATGTAATACTGGGTATCTTCATAACTATTCTGTACTCTGAAAGTTTTTTGTAAACATCAATATGGAAAGTCATTAAAATGTTACTCACTTATTATAAAGTTTTGGGATTCAGACTTACTGATTAATTAATATAAGGTTTAAATATAAATAAAAGAAATCACAAGATGAAAACTTCTTGTCCGATTGATTCAATGTAGTGAATTATCAATCGAATCATAAAATAATTCAGTTTACTTTCACCAAATGAGTCTAAAAATTTTAAAAATTAATCTATTATGATTATAAGTAAATTTTCATGATTTTAATGACAAGTTTTCTATTTTTGCTTTAAATTATATTCTTTTATATGTATGAAATTATCCATGAAAGAACCCAATAAATAAATGGCATATCATATAAACTGTTGATACATGTTTAAAAATAAGATAAAATCAATGTGAAATGAATAACCATGAAATTTGGAGTTAAGCAATGGTTAGAATTCTAATATTTATAACAAAGTTTTGTGAAAAGATTAAAAATATGCAAAGTTCCTAACACAGTTAGCAGTACACCAAATAAATGCTAAACATTTCATAATTGCTAGTGATAATAATGAAAAATGCTGTATTCGGAAATATTTGAAACTTCAACCTCCATGGGTTCCGATAAATTGTCAACAAGCTATTATTCTAAATTGCATAAATAAATTTAGCTCTCAGAATCAAAATTACTCTAACTCTCCAGAGCCCAGGAAACTGAGAAGCATGAGTCAACATGATTATTTGTTAATTACATAATGGATAAAATATAGATTTAGTAAGTTAAATTAAACAAAATAAGTACAAACATAATTATAAAAATACCATGTTAGTATGGCTCTGGTTTGACCTTCCTCTCTAATTATTGGAAAGAAACATTGTTTTTGAATGTGTCTTCCTGAGACCTGCTTGTTCATTGTTATAGCACAAGAGCCAGGCTCAGATGTACTTAATCAGAAGTTTTGAATTGCAGTATCCTGGAATATGAATTTTTGAATAGATCCAAATGAATCATAAGTTCACTAAAATATGAAAAACATTGAGGTAAAAAATATATATATATGCTTTAATGTTAAAGATATATATATATATGTATATGCTCCAATTCATTTTACCTATTTAATCTTGAATTAGCAAGGAATGATAGGGCTCAAATGAATGAAGGTTCTGCCAAATACACAACATTCAGGAACTTAGATCTGCATGGATGGTTATTTTGGGATCTCAAATACTGACTATGCACTCTAAACTTCCTTATATCCTTTAACCATATTAACATACAATTTTGCATATGCATCTCTACCTTTCTCCAGTTTTATTATCCTTACAACATACCAAAAAATATTTATTTTGCAATGTCTGTCCTTGTTTTTTCTCATATGTGATGGCAGTGGGGATGGGAGGGATTAGAAAATTCTTTTCAATTTACTCAGCATTTCACTTATTTTATATATCTACTGTAACTTTCTGCAATATTTTGATACATAGAAATTATGTAGTTTTTTCTTTGTAGTTTACCAACTGAAAACTGAGTGTTGGCTAATTGGAGGGGAATATTTTCAAGGTTTCAAAATGGTTAGCTAAAAAATAAATGGGCAAATCAAAGTCCTGTATAATGGAGACTGAGAAAGGGTCATTCCTTCTTGACATAATGCAATACTGTCAGCCAAGTTTCTCTGCTTACAATTTACAAGTGTTGATCTATTTAATCCAAAATGGGCAGAAAATTGAAAGTAACAATTAAAATAGTATGGTCCAGGGGCCGGCTGTAGCTCAATTTGTAGGGTGCCGGTTTACCACATGGGAGGCCCCAGGTTCGGTTCCCGGGGCCTCAAGCGAGCAGACCGTCTTGAGAAGGCAAGCCACCATGGCAGGGCAAAGCTGCCGCGGGCAGGGCAAAGCCACCATGGGCAGGGCAAAGCCACCCGCGAGCAGGACAAGCCACCCGTGAGCAGGTCACCTTCCCGCGAGCAGGCAAGGCCGCTGCGTGGTGAGCTCACTCGGCGGGTCACCGCAACGGGGGGAGACAAGCAGACAAAGAAGAACGCAAAAATCAACACAGCAAGAACAAGCAGAAAGGGGGGGATATATAATTAAAAAAAATAGTATGGTCCATTATGCGATTGGTGTTTATTCAAATTGTCTTACTTAATGTGAATTAGTCCAATTGGATAAATTTTTAATATGAAGGAAAATTAAATGTAACTTGTCTTCAATGATTGGGTGCTAACCCTTGTGATAAAAATTTTAATTTATGTCTTTATTTTTTCCCACAGATATTCAGATTTAGGTTATTCACAAAATCTCCATGGTAAAATAATGCAAATGTCCATCAACAAAAGAAAGGATAATAAAAAAGGTAATATACGTACCAACGTAATGCTCAGTATCAAAAACCAACAAAGTATCTTTGAACACAATAGTATGGATGAATCTCAAGTACATTTTCTGAACAAAAGAGACTAGAAAAATAGAGTACATTCACTATGGTCTTCATGTATATGACATTCTAGAAAAGAGAAATCCAGTCTCTAGAGCAAGAAAGATCAGTGATTGCCTGGGGCAGGATGGTCTAAGCAAATTTTCTGAGAAATATTCCACACTTTCAATGTAGTTGTGGTTACAAGTGTATATACTTGTCCAAACTCATGGAAATATACTCAATAAACATAGGTGCATCTTTTTGTATTTAAGCGATATTTCAATAGTTGATTTTTTTTGTAATTCAGTTATATCTTTTTAAAATTTTTTTCTTTATTTTTAAAGGAGTTTTAATTACATAAAAGCCACATTAAAAATATAAGGGATTCCCATATACCCTATCCCCTCTGCCTCCCACACCTTCCCCCATTAACAACATCTTTTATTAGTGCTATACATTGTTACACTTGATGAACATATATTGAAGCATTGCTAATAAGCATGGTCTATAATATACAGCATATAATATATATAATATATAATATAATGCTGTCTTTAATATATCAATTTATGTTCCTTATCAAAATCAAAGAGTGTTAAGTCTGTTTGTTTTCTCCCTCCTTCTCTACATCTATTCCTTATGAAAACTGTCACTCTACAACACTTTTTCTTAAAAATATCAAAATCTTTTAAAATTTCTGTTTAGGTAGGCTAAATATTTAATTTATGATCCATGAAAATTTTACTTTGAGAGGCATTACATGAAAAGGAAATCATATAAGTACTTTGTATCTCATATTTGAAATAAATATCATGTAGGGGATTCACAATATATTTTGTCTGTGTATATCGTGAAGACTTGAGCTGGTTTTCCTCAGATTCCTACATTCTTCAGTGCAAGTTTCTCAAGTAACACAATCATTATTTTAACTATTTCCCACTATATTTGTTTGATCATAGGTAAGGTTACCTTCTCAAAAACTAAATTCAAGCCATTCCAGGCAAAATGGCAAAAGATTTAATGCTCTGTTCCCCCACAGAAGCTTTGAACAACCAGAAAGAATACTCAGAAACAGCACTCTCAGAGCTACAGAAAACAGTTAAAAGATCGCAGTAACAGGGTAAATACTGAATCAAGAAAAACACAGTTTAAAAATGGTAGAATCTCTAGGGCCCTGGCTGTCCTCTCTTTCATCCCTTCATCAGCATGGCATGGAGCTGGCTTGTACTCCAAGTGTGGCCCTCTGGACCCATGTCTAGACAGAGCAGATTAACCCTCATGAACATACTAGGAGAATATATGCCTCAGGCAATCTGTCTGGTGATGGCTTGAGTGAGTGAACCAAGCCACTCATTTGGGCTCACTGTCTCAGAACTTGCTTTGCATAAAAAAGGCAGCTCAGAGAGCTCTCCAACAGAATGCTTTAGGAGAGAAGTCATGTCCAAGTTGCCTGTGGCAAGGGATCGCTGATTATGAGACATACATTAGAGCACCTGGGACGATGAAGAAACTCTTTCCTAAGGAAGAGGGCACATTCACATCCACAGAAATGGAGGAATTCCTCAGGTTGCATGCATACTTAAGACAAGCCTCATGTGCAGAAAGAACTAGGGAGGCCACTTCACTTAGGTGTTAAGCTATTTTCTAAACTCATTGTATTGATAAACCTTAGGTCAATCTGCAAAGAGTGGGAAAGGTGCTTTCTTTTTCCTTTTTCTTTTCTTTTTTCTTTTTGTTAGTTTCTGGCACACAAAGAAGGCTCTGTCATAACTAGCTGGATACAAGCTTAAGAAAGAGATACCTCAAAGTCTAAATTCCAGCAATAACACATTAAAATTTCCAAATGCATAGGTTTAAAAAAAATTACAAAAAATACAAAGAAACAGGAAGAATGGCCCAAACAAAGGAGAAAATTTGAGGATGAGAAACCATCAATGAGGAGAAATAGAACTGGGACATACCAGACAAAGAATTTTTTTAAATGGTACTAAATTTGCTCAAAGAGCTAAAGGAATATATGGACAAGTAAAGAAAATCATGAAAACTATAGATGGGCACAGAGAATATCAGTAGAGAGCTGGAAATTATGAAAAGGAACCAAATATAGCTGAAGACAACAGTAATAGACATAAAAATTTCCTAAAGGGATTCAAGAACATGTTGGAGCTGGCAGAGCCAAAGAAAGAATTAGTGAACTTGAAGATAAGAAAATTTAACTCATCCACCCTGAGGAGTAGAAAAAAGAAAGAATGAAGTAGAGTGAACAGAGCTGGAGGAGACTGTGGAACACCATGAAGCATGCCAATATAGGCATAATAGGAATCCCAGAAGCAGAAAAAAGATGGAAAAGGTTAGACAGAATATCCAAAGAAATAATGGCTTAAAACCTCCCAAATTTAACAAAAGACATGAATATAAAAGTCCAAGACACTCAACAAACTCCAAACAGTATAAACACAAATAGACCAAAACTATGACATATTAAAACCACACCATTAAATGCCAAAGATAAAGAGAGATTTCTGGAAACTGCTAAAAAGTAGCAATTTGTCATATACAAGGGAGCTTCAATAAGATTAAGTGCTGATTTCTCATCAGAGACATTGGAGGGAAGAAAGCAACGGGATGACATATTTAAAATGCTGAATGCATAAACTTGCTGCCCAAGAATTCTAAATCCAGCAAAACTGTCTTTCAAAAATGCGGGAGAGAGTAAGACACCCAAGGTAAATAAACGCTGAAAGAGTTTGTCACCACTAGACAGGCCCTACAAGAAATGCTAAAAGAAATTCTGCAGTTTATAAGGAAAGAATAATAGACAATAGATTCAAGTCACATGAAGAAATACAGTTTAATGCCTGTACTCTGGTATTTTTAGTTTGTAATGCTACATTTTGCTTCTACAGGATCTTAGAAGAAAATTCATAAAATTAATTACAAATCAGTGGTTTGGGACTCATTATTTGAAATGTGTAACAAGAATTATATAAAGGGAGGATATAGAGAGATATAGGAACATAGTTTATGTATACCATTAAAGTTAAGTTCATATAAAAGCAAAAGGTACTCTGATAAAGTTTGGATATTAAATTTAAGCCCTACGGTAACTAGAAAGAAAACATTGGAGAATATAAAACTCGTAGAGACAAACTGTAAAGAACCAGTTGCCAGGGGTGGGAAGCAGGGGGAAATGGGAAGTTAATGCATAATGGATATAGTGTTTCTGTTTCAGGAAAGGGGAAAGTTTTAGTAATGGATGGTGGTAAGGGTACCATAATATTATGATGCGATTACTCCCACTGGATGGAATGCTTGGGAATGCTTGAGATGAGAAAGCTTAAATTGCATATGTGCTCTACAATTAAAAACAATGAAAAGAAAGAGAAAGTAAAGAAACAATGACAATTAAATGCAACACGTGATCCTGAACAGGATCTCTTAAGGGAGGAGAAAAGACACAAAAGGACAGAAAACTACAATTGTTGGAGAGGACATGAAGGAATAGGAACACTCATTCACTGCTGGTGGGAATGTGAAATGGTGCAGCCACTGTAGAGGATGGTTTGGTGGTTCCTCAAGAAGTTCAGTATAGAATTGCCATATGATCTGGCAATCCCACTACTAGGAATATACCCAGAAAAACTGAAAGCAGAGACATGGAGAGATATATGCACACCAATGGTCATCATGGCATTATTCACAATTGACCAAGTTGGAAGCAACCCAAGTGTCCATCAACAGATGAATGGATAAACAAAATGTGGTATATACATGGAATATTGCTCAGCTATAATAAGGAATGCAGTATTAACACATGGGACAACATGGATGAATCTTGAAGACTTTAGGTTGAGTGAAGAAAGCCAGTCACTAAAGGGCAAATATTGTGTGATCTCACTTATTGAACTAAGAATATTGAGTATACTAACAGAGGTAGTCTGGAAGATATGTTACCAGTGGATAAAAAGCAAGTAGAAAGTAGTGAGCCAATGTTCAACCTGAGGAGAATTTATGATAAGGGGAGTAGGGTAGGTTTGGCAGTGGATGTGGGTGATGGTGGTACAGTGAAATGAATGTGGTCAATGATGCTGGAGTGTGAGTGTGAGTGGGGTTGGGGATGGTGGGATGGGCTATCCATAGAGCTAAGAGAAGGGCTGGAGGAAGGAACAGGTAAATTCTGGGGAGGTAAAGGACTGTGGTTGAGAATTCTGTTGTGGGAGTGTTCTTTTGGCAATGGCAAGGGAGGGTCATCGGTGCAGGGTGTTGTTTGTGGGGGGATGTGTGGGAAAGTGTGCACCTGGGGCATGCCTCTATGGAATATGAATGTGTCAGAGTGTATTGTCTCAGTGGATGGAGACCTACACAATCACCAGTAAAATGTTAAATTTACATCCTGGGGAGGCCTGCTAATTCTCTAATAGAGGGGCAAGAATCTCTAGAGTACATGGGCAGTGCCTAATCGAAGAAAACAGACCACCATGTCAAGTCCTCAATATTAATGCTTATACTTATGAATTTTATTCTTGTAAAATTGAAACTTAGCCTAGTAATATCTATTGCCTAAGAGTTGCCTCCTGAAAACCTCGTTTTTATTCAAATGTAGCCTCTCTCTAAGCCAAACTCAGCAAATAAACTCACTACCTTCCCCTGGCATGGAACATGACTCCCAGTGATGAGACCCCTGGCACCAAGGGATTATTACCAAGCACCTTTACATTTGGAAAAAGACTTTGACCAAAAAGGGGGAAAATGAAATACAAATGAGTTTTTGTGGCTAAGCTATTTCAAAGTGAGTCAATAGGTCATTCCTGAGGTACCACTTATGCATGTCTCAGGCAGATCTCACTAACTGCCACAGTAAACAAATCCTCAAACAAGGGTGCTCCTGAGGGTTCTAGAGATATTTGGATACTACAGGCAAGGCCACGCAACCCCATGATATCTGAACCCAGTTGGTGGGCCCTACCTTGGTATATTTAACCTATTTCCCCACTGTAATAGAGTTAGACTCTATAATTTCCCTACACAAGATTCTTCTACCCCTTTTATTTGAACCTTTAATTAGCACTATACCCATTAAATGTATGTCCCAGAGACTTAAATCTTTCATCTGTTCATATGCCAGTTGTGCCCTAAATCTCAGCAAAGTCGAAGCCAACAACTACTCTCCAATTCATTGGACTCTCCCAGGGCAACTAAGAAAATAATCATGATGCATAACAACCATCTCAAAAAGCAATGAGTATCTACAACTGCAAGCAAAACATTTTGTTTCTTTGCTCCATAAGGTCTAAGTCCCTCTCCGTCTAAAGGATGGTGGACATCACCATCCCAAAGTCCTCAAGATTCAGGAATGGACAGACATAAGAGGGGAATGCAACCATGGACCAGAGTAGACTTATTATTATTGTAGCAACAGAAGAACTTGTAACATTTATATAAAGATAGTAATTACCATAGGTTCTGAGGGGAGGAGGAGGGAAGAATATGTACAACATATGGCATTTTTAGGACATTGTAATTGTTCTGCATGATTTTACAATGATGGATACAGGCCATTATATGTTTTGTCAAAAGCTATAAAAGTGTACAGTGCAAAGTGTAAACTGTAATGTAAACTATTGACCATGGTTAGTAGCAATGTTTCAATATTTGTTCATCAATAATAACAAATGTTCCACAGTTATGTTAGATGTTATTAATAGAGGAAAATGTGGGAGGGGGAGAGGGTAGGGTATATGGAAATCTCCTATATTTTTATGTAAATTTTATGTAATCTAAAACATTTTAAAATGAAGTTAAATATATATATATGATATTTTTAAAAAGGGCATTAGAGGGACATTTGAAAAAAATTGGAATATGGACTGTAAGCTTTATATCATTGTTAAATTTTTTGAACTTGATAACTGCACTTAAGGTGGTTACAAAAGGGAATCTCCTTTTAATTAAGAAATGTCCATACCTCTCTTAAGTGTTGGAGGAGCATGATGTATGCAGCCTACTCTCAAATGTTGAGAAAAAAAGATTGATAAATAGAAAAACAGTCAGATAAATTTATTTCTAAGAGAGATAAGAGAGATGGCCAGAGATGATAGATAGATGATAGATAGATAGATAGATAGATAGATAGATAGATAGATAGATGATAGATGATAGGAAGAAGATATGACAAATGTGGCAAAATGTTAAAATTGGTGGATCTGAGTTTCTGGAGGAATGGGTTTTTTGGTGTTCTCTGCTTGTGATTTGTATTATTTTTGCTACTGTACTGTAAGTTTGAAATTATTTCAAAATAATTATTTAATATGAGACAATTGCTTTATAAATGCTCTCCTATTATAGTCTACCTATGTGGAATTCAATATATAATTGTCTCTGAGATCAGGTTCAGACTTATTGGAAATTAGAATATTTGAATACTAGAGTAGTATACTAAGCCATTCTTTCATTGATAACTAATTTGGTGTAAGCAAACTATTAATATATGTGTATTTTTATAACTCAGCAAGGTGAATATATATTCACACTGAAATGAGGAAATAAAACTGAAGGTAAATGATGAATATGAATAAACTTCAGTTATCAGATGAAACTACCTTAGTCTTTATGACTTTAATCA